>JACBKR010001492.1:0-43244 GCA_014218235.1 Colocasia esculenta | reverse complement strand
CTCAGGTTTTCTGTTTGAAAACATGACGAGGGTCGGCTACATGTTCAAAACGTAACCTTCACCTACGTCACGATCTCAATACCACCTATTTTTGGTCTTTGGCTGCATGTGCGATGTGCGGCGCAGTTGTGCTGCCACATGAGGTTGTTTTCATGAATGCAACGGCTCGATAGATCACGTTCTAAATGCAACGATAGACCCTGTCGCATTTCGACTTCCAAAGTTTTATGTTGTTGTTCATCAGCCAAACAGAGGAAATAACGTTGTTCGACCAAGGAGAGGTTCCCATAGGGTGGATTTTCGATAATTTCGGCTCTGGAGTTGGTAATTTTGCACAGTTTCCACACAAGGAGGATGACCAAAGCGTGGAAAACACCGGTCGAGCTTCGTTCTACGCATTCTTCATGTTGGTAGGAAAATTCTCTCGCTCCTTTGTGTTATTTGTGTGGTTAATACATGTAAATAGATGTTTAATGGTTTGTGGACAGTTCCTTGCAGCAATAGTTGGTTACAATGGGTTGTGGAATGAAGAAATAGAGTTTTTTAGGCTTTTTGGGTGGAATCCGAGAGCTGGGCATTCTGTTTGAGAACGCGGCGGGCAGGATGGTCGTGTTCTTATTGCGACCATTGGCCCCGACACATTTTTATCTAGAATGCGGCATATCAAGGCATCACATTCCTAACGTGACCGTTGCCCCTGTTGCATTTTGGTTCCTGAGACCATTGAGTCTTCGGGTCACAATGTAGACCCCATAGGGTCCTGATTTTTGACGCTATTTCACTAGATAAAGATATTTGAACATTCACTAAAATGTGTTTCATTGAGAATGATCAAATAAGTTTTATGTGAGCGAATGTAATGGTTTGAAATGAGGTTTAGATTATGCAATGATTGGTTTTATGCATATTCTATAGTTTAGAATGGTTTTAATCGATGATTTGGGTCTGTGTGGTTGTTCCTGGGTGCATGTATGAGACCTACAGGCTGGGCAATCTGTCCAAGATCATGTCACATCGGTTGGACGTCTTATGAGGCGTGCGAGTTGGCAGACGTGTTAGTGTTTGCTAACGTGGTTCCCCAGCCTGATGTGTTAGTGTCGCGTCAGGGGTTTGTGGCAAGTTCTGACTTCCGGTGTACTGAGTTTCTTTCTGAGTTTGGGGGTTGACCTTTGAGTCAATAGTACCCCAGTTTATGTGCCCGATGATTCTATTATATGTGATAGTGAGAATAGTGATTATTGATATTTCGTTTAAGGTTTGATAATATAAATGTGGTTTACCGAGTTCGGTGGTCCAACGCTTATCTGAAATGTCTCCCTAGTTGGGTACCCCATATTCTCTATAAGCCATGCACGTTAGTGCTCGAGGTTTATCCCGATACTGTGTGTACCGTAGAGGTCTGTATCATCTTCCTGAACACCTTCACATATTTGTCGAGTTGTACATCTAGCTGAGGGAAAAATGACAGTAGGGCAACGACTTGTGGTGCGGTTGGTTTTCAATTCGATCGCTTGTAGCGCACTGGTAGTTGGGGGATGGACACCGGTAAATGTACTGGACCCCAACTAGTCCTTGTTCCCACTTGCCACACTCTACGGGCTCTGGAACCCCTAGAGGTTTGTCAAGCATGGGTTGCAGTCCAGCCAAACTACATGTGGTGTTGGTTCCTTTATATTTCCCACTTATAGTTCTCTTTGCTCCCTTTCCATTTAGTTTGCAGTACTGGTCCTACCATAGCGATTCTTAGAGTAGCAATATATTCCTAGTTAATTGCATAATTACTTTTATTTCTATTAATTATGAATTTTCATTAATTAGTATAGTTGCTCAACTATGTTAGTGTTGGGTATACTTGCGTTAACTAGAAGCATGCTTTAATTCCAATTAATAGTAAGTTTCTTTTAAATGATGGTATGCAAGCCGATCGGTGAGATTGTGTTGCTTTTGCTAACCTGCAGTTACACGTGGTGGTGTACATTGTTTTGGGTGTGGCCTGGTTAGTTGGCAGCAAGACACCTAGGTGTAGGCAGAAATCTGAAAACCAAATTACCACTTTGAAGTTTGGTTAGTGAATGTAAATTGTGTGCGATAAAGAGTAGCAATGCAGAAGTATTTAAAAGATACTCACACACATGAACATAAGAATTTTATTTTGGTTAAACATCTCCAAATAGAAGCCCTACGTCCAATTCCCAAGCACACTATGGGATTACACTAACCAATGTACAATCCCCCAAAGATCTACAACACAGCCTCTGTTGGTCTTCTTCTCTTTCCAGGGCAAGAAAGTAGCCCACTTCTTTTACAAGTCAAGAAGCTAATCTCCTGGTACAAATCCCAGTGCGGTTCTACTAGAACAAACCCCAGCCAAGTTATCCCACCAGTCACAGCTAGTCTTCCCTTCTAAAAAGGGCACAACCCTTATCTTTCTTAAGAATAGAAAGAATAGGTTGAAGAGATCAAGTTCAAGAAAAAGAACTTGACTAGCTTGATCTCTACAGTAACAACCCAAGAGCAAAAAGCATATGACAGAAGCTCTGGCTCTCAGGCTCACAAGTTCTCTCCCTTAGATTTACATAGAAGTACACACAGAGAGAGAGAGATGGAGAGAAGAAAGACTTTAACGCTTCAAACGATTTCTACTGCTTCTTTTTGTTGGCAGGCTCAAGCTCTTTCTCTCTTTCTTTGAGTGTATTTGTCGTGTAGGGATGACACTATTTCAGACAGATCTTCAGGTTTGCTCTCTTTTATTCTATTTCAAGACTTCATCCTTTTATGTAACCAGAAGAAGAGATCCGTTGAAGAATAGTTGTTGGAGTCTTGGATCCATTGGGACTCTTGTTCATCATATGCTCCCTTCTTCTTCTATCTAACAGACATATTCACGAGTCTAACAAATGTCCCAACTTTTCTTGGTCTTGGGAGCATTTAATGTCTAGGAATAGGATGGATAGAAGAAAAGATATGTTAGTTACCCCATTCATTTCTCATATTCCTGCTGACACTCCTATTATGTTAGATAGGTGTCTTTCTGTCAGCAGAAAAGGAGAAGTCCTATAGACATGCAAAAAGATAACTTTAGTCAGAGAAATAATAAGTTAGATATATGAAGTATATTTGAAAATTTATTTCCTGCCAAGAGACATGTTTTGAAAAAGCAATACAGATAAATAGGAAGTCATCAATAGTCGAAGTGCATTTCAAATGATCAAGAGTTGAAGTGAAACTTCAACTGATCAAGAGTCAGACTTCGATTGGTCAGGAGTCGAAGTTAAACTTCAACTGGTCAAGAGTTGAAGTTAAATGTTAACCGGTCAAGAGTTGAAGTGACACTTAGATCATATAGCAGTCGAGGTCCTGATAATCCTAGGAGTCATTATTTTACTTTGTTTTCATGTTGAACTTAGTGAAAATTATATGATTAGTCATATAAAGACAAAGTATTATAAGAAAAAATTATATGAATAATCACATAAAGACAAAATATCATAAGATTCATTGGGTGTCGACACATGATCATTGTGCAGGAATATTAAGTGTCAACATATCATCATATTTTTTAGGATGTGATATTATGATAGAGTATATGATGATTGCATGATGACTATTTATGCAGATGCAAATATTATATATGGGCATGCATGAGTTCAATTATTATTAAAACAAATATATTTATAATATCTATGAGTTTTAATTATCACCAAAATAAAGGATAATTATAAGAGTGGTTCAACATTGGAGAGTTTTCCTACTAAGATGATGACTTTGAGAGGCTTACACCCCTACACCCCCCCCCCCCCCACTTTCAAGTGTTAGTAGTAGACGTGGTTTTCGGAGACAGATTTATACCACCAGTAGTAGTGTGAGTTTTTGCTTCTATTATACACCTCAAGAGTATGACCCAGACTATTGTAGTTTTATTTTGGACATATTAATGTATTGGGATAATGTAATTTTATAAAATTGTGTACAAGATCATATACTTGTTGAACCACTCTTATATTTATCCATATATTTTGATGATAACTAAAACTCATGAATGTAATAACTTAAATTCATGAATATATTTATTATTAATATAACTTCTATCAATTAGTATTTTGATTACTGAACAAATGGCGTTCTGATTGTTGAATGAATTATCTTTTCAATTATCAGATGAATCATTATTCAAATTCTTGGAGGTCTAGTTATCTATTTTTCGAACTCGAAATAATTGGTTATCTGCATTATCCTCTCCAGAAATAATCATTATCTAAATTAATTTATTATTCTTCTTTCACTTCATCAAATAATCGTTATTCATGCTGAACACATAAATGAATATAATAATCAATTATTTTGTATTACACATCCTACGACCTCCTAGAATGACATGATACTCAAAATGTCTTTTATGTATCAAATATTGGATAATAATTATTTAATCTAATATATATCATGCATGTATCCAATGTTAATTTATGACTATTCAAAAAGAGTAATGTGTGCTAAAAAAATACTTTATTACTCTCATCTCAGAACTTTTCAAAAGGAAGATTTATTTTATTGGTAAAAATATGGTGAAGATTTATGATATCTCTGTTTCACTGTATCAAATCTACTTACGTAAGGGCTCAACATTCAAATCTCTAAAAAGGTCTTTTGCGTGTCGAATGTGTATTAGTTGATGGATTATTTTATATATAACACTTGTCTTGCAATGTGCATCAAATAGGTCAACTGTGATCTGTCAAGATAAGCTACTTTTTGCAGGTATTTGGAAGCACACCAACCCATGACCTTGGACTGTACACTAGCCATCTGTACGAGGATATGCAACCAAGACAACAGAAAGAAAAAAAAAGATCTTAATTTGCTGAAAGAAAGGATGGAACAAAGAGCTGATCATGTCAAGACTGAGTCTAACGAACACATCACTGTGAGACAATGATCAACTCAAAGTCTATGAAAGAAGGCGACTATAAAAGAAAGCCATATGGAACTCTTACAGAGAGAGAACACACCAGAGCTACACAAAATATACAAAAAAGTTTTTGAAGTACGATCGAGTGGTTATGTGAAAGAGAAAAAGTCCAACCTCTAGAGGAGCTTCCATTCCAATCTTCTTTCTACTCAATGTGAAAAGCTTATAAAGAAGACAACTTCAAGGAAAGAAGTTCAGCTCTCAGCCAAGCCAACAAAGCTCAAAATCATTCACTTGATGAGCACTAAAGGCCCAACTACAACGAGTTTCTTGCCGCTGATCTTTTTCTATTGTTGGGACAAATTTATTATGCTTACTGTGTGCCTTATTGTTGGCCCTTCTGGTACGGCAGCAAGCTAACCTAGAGGGGGGGTGGATAGGTTTTCTGAAATCTGAAACAGAAACTTAAACACAGAAAATTATCACTTGAAAGTTTGGTTAGTTGAGTGTGATAGAGAGTAGCAGTGCGGAAGTAAATAAACAAACACACAAAGAACACAAGGAATTTATCCTGGTTCGGCCCTTACCACATGGAAGTCCTACGTCCAGTCCCAAGCAATCTCTTGGAATTTTACTAACCAAGGGTACAGTCCCCCTTAAGGACAATACAACACCCAGCACCACAGCTGGTCTTCTTCTCTTTTCCGGGCAAGAAGGTAGCCCACTTCTATTACAGGTCAAGAAGCCAACCTCCTGGCACAAATCTCAGTGCGGTTCTGCTAGACTTAAACCCCCAGCTAGGTTCTACACTGTATACAGCCCTACAGTTGGATAGAAAATGCCAGCAACTACACTGGCCAACTCTTCACACAAGAAGAGACTCACTGTATACAGTCCTACAGCTGGACAGAAATCTTTCTTAGAAAAGAAAGAACAGACCGAGAACTATTACAAGATGAACACTAGAACCCAAGCTCTCAGCTACAGACTCTCCCCCATATTTACAATGACCACATAGAGAGGGAGAGAAGAGAGGAGAGCTTGAAAGCTTTGAAAACTTCTGCTATGAAAAGCTTCTCTTGATTTGGCTCGTGCTCCTCTCTTTCTTTCAGTGTATGTGGAGTTGAGATCCTCACAGGATGTACACTCCGTTAAAGATCTTCAGGAAAGCTCTCTTGTTTGTTCTTCAGTCTTACATCATCTTTTATATGAGTAGCTTTGAATAGATCCGTTGAAGAGATCCGTGGAACTCTTCTAGTCGTTGTTGATCTTTATATTCTTTTTCTTCTGACTGTCAGCCACTTAGTGGTCTTCGAGGTCTGCAAGCATAGAAGAAAGTGTTTAGATCAAAAAATATTTTGTTAAAAAAAGGTCTCATACTTCTGTGTTTCCTATTGCCACCCAAAAGTAGTAAGAAAACTCTTTTTGTTGACAGGAAAGAAGAGATCTAGAGAGATAAGTAAAAAGATCTCCTGTCAGAAAGATAGAAGATTACGCAAATCAAGAATATTTGACTTTTCACTAGATGCCAAAAATATTTTGAAATATAAAGAAAATCGATGTTTAAGTTAAAATTTATATTTGAACATAATCCATGTTTAAGTGAATGTAAATCGTTGTTTGAACAAATCGTTATTTGTGTAACAGCAAATCGTTGTTTGAGCAAATCGTTGTTTAAGCACAAGCAAATCGTTGTTTGAGCAAATCGTTGTTTAAGCACAAGCAAATCGTTGTTTGTGATCGAATCAATATTTCTGTTATAAAATCGTTGTTCTGGTCAAATCGTTGTTTACTTATCGAATCGTTACAGCGATTAAATCGTTGTTTCACTTATGAAATCGATGTGAGACCAAAATCATTATTTCACTTAGAAACTGATGTTCTGTCAAGGAAATCGATGTTTGAGTGAAATCAATGTTTAAGTGAAATCGATGTTTAGGTGAAATTGATGTTTGAGTGAAATTGATGTTTTAACAAATCGATGTTGTACTTTGTGAACTGAATAGATGTATATTGAATAGACATCGATTTGACTTTTCAGTAATTCCATAAATTTATATTTATTAGGAAATCATAATATTAAATATACTTAATAATATTTAATTAATCACATAAATTATATTCATTAGGAAAAATATAATATTAAATATTTATAATATTTAATTAATCATAAGTTTTGTTATCACCAAAATATAAGATAAAATATAGAGTGGTTCAACATTATCTGTCTAACTAGAAATAGAGGCGACCGGCCAGAGGTCTGTATCTGGTGGTATTCCTCCCTAAAAGGAGAAGACATGTTGTTTATGTGTATTTTCCACCATTGGGGTGAAGATCTATCTGTGCGGCAACAGGTGTGGTAACCGGCCAGAGGTCTGTATCTAGTGGTGTTTCTCCTTGGTTAGAAGGAGAAGACTTGATTCGGTTAGGTGCAATTGTTCCACCTCATAAGTGACAGCCTGTAGTTTAGGCAGGTAGATTCCACCTGTGGAAGGAGGTGATGTAACAACTTAAATTTTTGAAAGTCATGAACAAATACGATAAATGGATGGAAATAATTATGTGAGGGTTTAAGTTGAAATTTAAGGAGAAAAGAGCCAACAAGAAAGGTCGCATTAGTATGTGTGAGAAAATTAATAAGGAAAGACAAGAAGAAAGAGAGGATCAATCGTTAGATTGATCACTAATCGAAGGACCCTTTAGATTTGGTCACCAATCGATGGCCTTCGTCATCAATCGATGGTCTTGGTCATTAGTCGATGGTTTTAATGACCAATCGATATTTTCCTTCACCAATCTATTGCCACATTGCTCACCAATCGATTGCCCTTTTATGTCAAATCGATTGTCTTCTTATGCCAATTGATTGCCTTGTTAGTTCACAAATCGATTGCCCTCTTATGCCAATCGATTGACATATTATTCACCAATCAATTGTCTTTTTATGCCAATCAATTGCCATATTGTTCACCAATCGATTGCCTGTTAGTTCACTAATCGATTGCCCTCTTATGCCAATCAATTGCCATATTATTCACCAATCGATTTCATTTTTATGCCAATCGATTGTCATATTATTCACCAATCGATTACCCTTTTCTATGCCAATCAATGTGAGATTCTTCTCCAATCGATGCAACCCTCACTTAAAACTTGGCAGTGATTGGTCTAACGGGAGTCAAACCTGGGCCATGAATGGTCCCCATTGTGACTGTCCTTTTTTCAAGACAGAAGTCAACCTTCTATACTATTAGAAACATGGGTTGCATGGCCTATGGTATGGTGGGTCTTTGACAAATCTCACCTACTGTCCTATGAACATAGGAACCCATAAGTCCTAGTCTGATAAAGACTCTTAAAACCAACCTCAAACTCCCTTCTAATGCCACTGGTCGTGGGAAGAGAAGCTTGAAGCAGGGGGAAGGAAGCACTCAAGACCAGTGGGAGGTGATCCTGAAGCTTGGAGATCCTGAAGCTTCATCCATCGTCTCTGCCTTGGTTTGAAGACGAAGCATGAGTTCCGAAGTGATTAAAGTAGATTTTTCTCGGACACAAATTAAATGTCTTGCACTGTCTAGAATCTTTTG
Source organism: Colocasia esculenta (assembly GCA_014218235.1). Taxonomy (NCBI): domain Eukaryota; kingdom Viridiplantae; phylum Streptophyta; class Magnoliopsida; order Alismatales; family Araceae; genus Colocasia; species Colocasia esculenta. Next base: position 34,751 of record JACBKR010001492.1, on the reverse strand, counting down.
ATCCCATCTTGATTGCCTCTGATTTGCCTAACTTTTGTCTAGTAAGGTGTTTAGAATTTCTTGATCCTCACACCATCATAAAACCCTCTTGTTTGTCTCATTTCTGACTAGTGAGTGTAGTGTTTCTTTGATCATTCCTTAAGAAATCCTTTGGTACATCCTTGATCCCAGATCTATTGTTCTTGAGTAGCATGACCCCATTTTCAAGTAGATTACTTGAGTTCCCTGATCCTTCTAATATAGGAACCTATTTGATTTGCCCCTTAATCCCCACATTTCTAAAACCATTGGACTGAAAATGCAACCTTCAAATTTTTTCATGTGACGGTTCTAACAACTTCTTTATTGAAAACTTTGTCTAGTCCTTCTAAATCATGGAGTTTTATGTCCACCATTGAACCTTTGCTATTGACATCATGGATCCGATGCATACTTAAGCTATCCATAGACCCTTTTTCCTTCTGTTTCGAGTACACTTCAGCTGGCCATTTGTGGCTCTCTTCAACACAACTTCAACTGGCCCTTCTGACCACTTCAACTGCTCTTTCTCTTGTACACTTCGACTGCCTGTGATTTGCCATGTAGAAGAGCAACCAGTATATTATTAGCCTGAGCATCTTATATATGTTAAAAGCTGTAATAATGTGGGTCATTCTAAAATTGCTCTTAATTATCTTGATTTTTGTTCCTATGTGATTCAACCAAATACCAACCTTGAGTTTGCTTGCTCTTGAATCTGAAATCAAGTAAAATATATAAGGAACCCATTTGACCCATGATTTGATCTATCAAACTCTCTTTCACTTTAGTTCACTAAATTCTTGGCACTCTTATAATTGGTACTCTTGCCATTCTTGTTTCATCAAGAGTACTTCATATTCTAAATTGAGCCCTACTATTTGTTCATTTAGAATTCTCTTGGTCATAATGTGTTCTGACACTACTTGAGACTTCGATCCAACTGACCCATGCCTATGCATACTAGTTTATTGTTGTTATTCTCCTTCCCAATTAGAGCACCAGAGCACCACTTTTCTTTTATTCTTATTGTTTTTTTTTTTTTTGCGACAACCTGAGACAAAGCACAATTTATTAGCAAAGAATAAAATGGATAGAAAAATTGAACTAAAGGAAACAAGGCCAAGTTGAACTGCAGAAAGCAATGAAAAATCAACTGTAATAAAGCAACTAGAAACAAATCCTAGAACACTTGGGTTGCCTCCCAAGAAGCGCTTGATTTAGAGTCTTCAGCCAGACTTCCAGCATTGGTCATCAGGGTTGTCCAGGGTGATGGAGGTCTTGTGCTGCTCATAATCACCCTCTACACAACTCTAGCTCCGGCAGTGCAGTACCAGGAAACAGAGCTGTTTTTTGTTAACATGAACCTCACCATCAAGGCCATGGTTGAGTCATGAAGATGTTCTTCCATGAAAGAGGTCATAGTTCAAATCTCATCTCTGATAGACACAGATTTAAGACTCCTGCTTAAATGTTCTGATAGCTGGAGAAACTCATAATCATCAGTACAGAGTAGAAATCACTGCAGCAGCATCCTTGACATGTGAAGGGGCAGAGCAAGCCACCAGCGCCCGTTAGCACGCTAGAAAATTCCATTGGTTGAAATAGATACAGACCTTAAACATCAGGCATAATAGCCAAAACAGCGGTGGGAGAATTGCAAAACATATAGTACACTAGGAACTTCCACTGAATGCAATAGGTACAGACCTTGAACATTAGGAACAATAGCCTAAACAGTGGTTTTGATTGAACATAAATCTTCTCATCATGAAAAAATGGCAGTATACTTTCAAGATTTGCAAGAAAAATCTATAGGTGGGTAAAAAGGGTTTGTTTTCCCCATGATTTATCATACACCAACAGGTCGCAGTGGTGCATCTGCATTTGAATGTTACACGGGCAACTGTCAATAATTTACCTAGTTCTTCCATTTTGACAAATTGAACTGCTTATAAATTCCCCTGATGTTCCCTGCATCCCTGCATGAATGGAACTTCAGACGTCAATAGCAAAAACTGACAACAACGTGCTTCCCATGAACCTAAGACAAGGAGAGAGATAAAATAAGGGAGTTGCTTCTGCATTCAGAGTTCTGAACAAACAAACCCTGTCCACCCATAACAGCATCCAGTTAGTGTTAGCCTCTGCCAGAGAATTCAGATTGAAGCTGTTTTTTCAACTGTTCCTGAGATTCTACTTTTGCTTCTAGTATGACATCATCAAGAAAATCTCTCTGAGGAAATTCATCAGGAACAAGGTTCCGATATATCTCAAACTGTTCTTCAGCTTCCTGCTTCTTGTCTAGCAAGCTGTATATTATTCCCTGCAATATATGTAGGCCATGTAGGATCAACAGTACTGAAAATGAATCAGATTTGTCCTTTCCAACAACCAGAAAAGACATAAGTCAGAGCAGAAGTAGTAGAACAATAAAGGAGAAACATAGCATATCTTATCTATTAAGAAACAAAAGTCATAGCTGTCTTCTAAAATATGAAAGAGCAAATGTTTTGGATGGACCATGAGATAACCACCCATGTTGTGAACAAATAGCAAGGAACCTAACACCAGAATGCTAGCACATCCTCCAGGTGCTTAGAGAAGACATACAAAAAATCACTATTGTATGCCAACGTCTAAGATGATGATACCTTATACAATCATCGACAATGATAATAACAGAAAACAACCAAGCAAGAGTTCCCTCTATAGCAAAATCATGTGCTTCAGCCTTCAGTGGCAGAACTAGAAAAGGGCTCAGGGTGGGGTGGGTGGGGTGGGTGGGGGAATAAAAATAAATAAAGTAAATACAGATAGGATAAGATAAGACATGCACATGTTTTAGTAAGGATGCTGAGACGAGGATCCTCTACCTGACAAAGATAAGGTCGGAAATCTTTTGGATTTTCCTCGGCCAGCTTTTGGAACTCACCAAGCCACCCTCCAAGTCACCCTGCATGTCATGACAGCACATGGCTTCATTATGTAGATTAGAAACAAATGAACAATATTCCAAGTGATATTTTTCCCCTATTACAGATCTAAAAGATGAAACTGCACATTATTCTCATCAATAAGTGATTTGAATTCCTTCAAGCCCTCTTCGAAGTCACCCTGCAAGGCATATAGTGTTTCTATATTATGACTATTTAGTTATAGGAGGTACCATGTGACTGAATATACTTGTGGACACTCATAAATTAAGTGAAATGAATCAGAAAGACCATTACCTATGCCTAGTTCAAAAACTTACCTTTATAACATGCATCTGCGCAATCAAGATTCTAATGTTGCGTTCTTCAGTAACTCTTTGCTCACAACGTGCCAGTTCCAAAGCCTTATTCAGCATGTCAAAAACAGCTGGACCTTCACGATTCTTGTGCATCACCAATGCCAGGCCCTGGAAGATAGATATGTGAATTACTTCCTGTCTATCAACAGAATGCAAATGAACATTCCTAAAAGAAAATGCATCATGATTTATGAGATTGGACTCTTAATGCTGTTTACTTAGTCACAGGTATTAGACAACTTTTTATCCAATGACCCCATTTTCTAAAGACCAGCTTGTTCAAGAGCTTGTTTTACTCAGGAAGACAGAAGATAGCCCATTGAACAGGATCCCCCATTGAACGGGAGCCAAGTCCACCTTACGTTTAAGAGGCAGAATTTACTTGTGAATCCTTTGATTAAGATTCTTGGAATAGATAGTGATGAATGGATATCAATATTATGCAATCTGAAAAAATGTCTAAACTGCATTAGAAGTTAAAAAAATTTAACGTCTCGAGACCAAAGAAATTGCATTTGAAGTGTGCACTGGGAAGAAATTTGCACTATCCGTTCAACTGAAACCATGTATGTTAAGCAGCAGTTCATCATAGACAACTGATGACATGAATCGTAAGAACAGGCATTCTTTGCAATATTATAGCAAGAACAAACAGATAAGAGGAAATGGTAAGTGAACTTGAATGAACAAACAGATAAGAGGAAATGGTAACCAGAGCTTAATATGAAATGCAATAAGAAGACTATTAACAGTCAATCAACATTGAGGAAAAAGAAAACCACAAGACCATGCAGTCCTCAAACCCACAAAAGGGAACTCCCTAAGAGAGAAGATCAAGGGGAAAAAATTCAATAGTTTTAAATAGTTCACGTTTAACTATAGACACAATAAACTCATCTTGCTTGTTAAAAATCATTACCAAAAACAAATATGCTTAATCTTTATCAAGGCATGTAAATCAATCATCTCCAAGACAAGCAAAGGTCAAGGAAGACTTGACCCAATGGAAATGGAAAGGAACCACAGTTAGTCAAGCGGAACTGATGAATATTTTAGAATCACTTAAAATTTGTTGTAACATCCTATCTGCTACATTCTAAAATACAAACATCTATCTACAAAACAAGGTGACACCTGCTCAAACAACTATCTGGACAGCAGACTGGGATACTTGCATATAACTAGAATCATAAGGCACTGGCAACAAGATTAAAACATGATGCAACAACCAGAGATCTGGAGCAGCAAGCAACACCATAACCCGCAGAAGTAAGAAATTACACGAAAAATATACTACAGCACTATTCTAGATTACACCCACAGCCGTCCAGAAAGAAGATTAAAGAAAGTATATTCATAAAATAGCATCGTTTTTAATGTAAGAGGAATTTAAACCACAACAAGGAAAATGAATTAAATGTTAAAGGGGCAAAGAACAAGGAGCCGATACATGCAATGCTCTAAGCAAAAGAGGCCTCTCCTTTAGGATGTCCTTGAACAGCTGCTTGGCCCTGGAAAGCCGCCCCATAAGCTCATAGCAGAGGGCCTGCAGAAGCCTCCACTCCACCTCCTCCGGCTCCACATCAATTAGCCTCTCCACATAATCCACAGCCTCCTGGTCTTTCCCTTCTTCATCTTCGCATAAAGCGCCATCTTCAGAGCCTCCACATCTCTCGGGTTGGTCTCCAGCATCCCGGCCGCCAATTCATCATCCTCCGCGTCCTGCTTCACTTCATCGTGGGTCGCCACCTTCTCCACGATCGGTGCACGGGAATTGCTCCGCCGGGAGTCGACCGCCGACAGAGCGGGCCTACGGCCGAGCCTCCCGACGAAGAACAAAGTCCCAACAAGCAGCACCACCAGCGTTCTGGCGCAGCTCTTCAGGAGGGGCTGCCTGTCCCGGTCGCCGTCTCCGCTCACATGGGCGCGGGGGGTGCGCAAGCAGGATATCGGGGGCAACAGCGAGATGGACAGGGAGGGGAAGTGAGAACGGAGGTTTGAACGGGAAAATAGAAGCAAATGGTGGGAAGTAATGGGATCGACAGAGAGGGTTCTGGTGCGAGAAAGGAAGTATCTTCTTGTGGTGATGGGGGGAATATGAGGCGTCGCGGTGGAGCAGAGGAGAAGCTGGGTGTCTGCGCAGTTCATACCTGCAGGAGCCTTAGAAAACCCCACCAAAACCCTCACACATAAACGCAGAGACGCACAGAGGTGGAGGCAAGGCGAGTGGGAGAGAGAAGGGTATGCTTGTGCAATCCGAAGCTCCTCCCTTTCTTTGTAGACAAAAGCAGTCATTTGGACCAAATCTTTCTGGGCCAAGTTTTTTGGGCCAGTTCGGTCGAAGTCTTTTATGTTTGGTATTTGGATAGTGGGAGGATAATTCCACTATCCTTAGTCTGTCCAAATATCAAATATAGTCTTAAACCTATCACTGACAATTGGGAATTCCTCGTTTGGTAGAAAAATTGAAGAGCTGACCTTTACCTCTCTTTTAAAAAAAAAATTTTTTTTTGAAATCAGGAGTCGACATCAATGGATTGGGTTGATGCCAAGTCTTCCTCCGATCATGGGTGGAAGATTAGAAGGTCAAATTACAAAATGTACAGGTTGGTAAGTGGCTCTCAACTGTCTTCTTCTCTTGCTTGGGTTTTATGTCCTCACAATTCTTCAAAATTGAAAACAGTTATGATTTTTTTTTCTTATAAGTAAAAAATATATATATATATATGAAACGTATATTCCGATAGCGTAAGACCACGCATGTGCAATTTTTCTTGAAAAATTACCATGCAAATGGAAACTTGCGCTTGCGTTGCATGGATATGTATTTATCCGATGGTGCCAACAAGTATTTCGCTAAGAGAAAGTGAAGAAAACAATTTCAAAATAAATAAAAGTACTTTTCAAAAAAACAAGGCCCCAATCATAATTTTCGTATGTTGACAAAACTTGTGAAAATAAATTGAGAAAAAAGTACAACGATGGGAGAAATCGAAGAATGCAAACCCTCCAACTCTAGGAAAATTTCCGGTAAACGAAATGTTTAGAACTATAACAAAGCCTATTCATCTTAGCCGGCACAATAATCAGCTCTTCTTTCATAACCAATTCAAAAAGATTCATATTAAAGCTTGCAATAATTAGATGTCAAAATACACGTACAAACCTAACGCCACTCTTTCAACATAACATGATCAGAGTCTATACTTTCCTTGCTAAAGTCTTATGCTTAATATTCAGCTATTTTCCACGGATCGTACAATGCAACAGCATAATATATCGTTTCATGCACTAAAATTGTTTGCTCAGACGTAAAGAATACCTCCATTGGAAAAGGTGATATGATGTACATGTAATTAGGGTTGGACGTACCATGTCATATCATCGTGTTGCATCGTGTCTGAGATATTACGATTTCCAAATACGAAAAGCACATTCGATCATTAATTATGAGGTCGATCCATCAGAAAGTGGGAGAGGAGGGAGACAATGCGGGGGATGCGGCCGCACACCTTTTACATCTTCTTTGGTGGCATCACCATCCTCTCCGATGTCGCCTATCTCTTGCCCTTTCGGGACGCAGTATGCACCGACACCTCCCTCCATCCTCCTCTTCCTCGCCACTGCTGTCCCTTCCATCTTTGAGCCCCTGTGGTGATTCCTGGTGTGCAAGAAGGTCTAACGCTCTCACCGTTAAATTCCGGTCCATCCTTAGGCAAATCGTCTCTGTGCCAAGGAGTCTGCGGTCGATGACATACGTGTCTCTATCTTCACCCTCACCTAAGCCAAGTATGCCGTGGGAGACTACGTCTCCGCCAAGTCATCCTCGCTGCAAAATCCTCCCACTTCCTCAGTATCTCTACTGAAGGCATTGATTGCGGCTGAGAGCTCGTACCCATGTCCAAGTAGTAGTGGCCAGTCGGCTATCCGAGGCACTCAATGTCCCCTTACTAACATCCATAGTGATCCCAAAATGGTCGACCAGAGCACCACCATGACATGGGCACAGAGGATGCCCATCATTGCGAGCCTCTCCATGAATACCCCTAGGGTGGCCTTTGCTCCACTTCGCCACCCAACCCAACAGCGACGCATCTAGCACCTCCTCCCCCCCTCCTCGCCTTCACCAACATCCACGCCCAGTGATGAGCACCGTGTTTGAGGCCAATGGGATTGTTTGGCCGGACCATGAGAACCCAATGCACTACGATACCTTATCACACTAGTACAAAGAGGACTCATGGCTGATGGTAACAACCTTCGGCGGTTTGAAAAACACTGTCGCCTATAACAACGTTCACGGTTCACTCGTCGTCATAGTATAGATCGTGGTCTACACTCCCGTTTGCCATTCATGGTAATCAACTGTGGCCTTCAAACAACCGTCGTCTATTTTTTTTTTTTGTTTTTTAAAAAATATTATTGCCAACGGTTGTTACCGTCATCTTTATATAATAGTCAACTGTTCAAATCGTCGAGTGACGTCATTGCCAACGGTCAGTCACCGTCACCTTTTGTATAAAAGCTGACTATTCAAAACCGTCGGGTGACGTTATTGCCAAGGTCAGGCACCGTCACCTTTGTACTATAGTCACTATTCAAAACCGTGTGTGTGACGTCATTGCCACGGTCAGGAACCGTCGCCTTTTGTACAATAGCCAACTGTCAATAACCGTCGAGCCATCACCATGCAAATAATAGCCCACAGATCCTGCCATCAAAATTTTTTGATAAGCGACAATACCAACCGTCGCCATGCAAACAATAGCCAACGGACCCAACCATTGCCTTTTTATGATAGCGACGGTCCCAACCATCGCCATATGCACAATAGTCAACAGACTCAAACGTCTCATTGCATGAAAGCCAACAACTCCCATATACACAATAGTTGACGAACCCATCATAAATGTAGTCATTTTTCATACATTCCACAACCTTAAATATTATTCAAATGCTTTGGAGATTTTTTTTTTTAGTAAAAGACATCCAAATTTACAATGCACCATTTATTTAAATATAACATAAAAATTTTCAACACGTTAATCATTAGTTATCATGTCATATTCATATGTACAAAACTGTTGTCTTGGTAGCATGGAAATTAAAATTTATATGAAGAGTCCTATCTAGATAAGAGGTGCAACTTTATTGTCTGGGGGCTGTAACTGTGATGTTCCACCTTGCATCCTGCAATTTCAACCTATGAAAGCAAACAAGTAAGAAAGAAAGAGTGTATTTTTTTTTAGGCAAGTAAATGTGGTTGCATTTTATTAAGAAAAGTACAAAGCAAATTAAGACACAGCTGGAAGAATACCAACAAAAGAAATGATATTGCAACATAAAAAATGGAAACAAAAGAAGGGGAATCAAGACTACACACATTACACATGGGATACCTCTGCACCAACCCATTAACAACATAAAAAATGGCAACTCCATTTGATTTTACGCTCAATAAATTTACATACAATATTTATAATCAAGAGTATATACAAGGTTTACTTTCACTAAATATTTTACAGAAAAATCATAATACTACATTGGGTCCTTAACAGACATGCAACCAGAGGTCCAAGACCTCATCAAATTAGATACTCTCTGTGAAATTCTTGTTATTTATATTAATGCCCAAGATTCCTAGCAATAGTTCAAGATTATAGCAAGTAGTTCAAGCTAGAGTGAGGACTTCTTCATATTAAGAGAAGATCTTCATAATTCAACTTGAACAGTCATTACATAAAAATCACTTTAATAGATAAGTCAGAACACTTGAAATTTAGGAAAAGAAGGAAGAAGCAGGGAAGAGAATGAGGGTTCAAACCTGGAAATAGTTCTAAATACAGATTTAAAGTATAATCGGGTTAAGTAAGAAGAGCGAAGAGCATTAATATGATAGATGATAGAAAACAAGAAAATAGTAGTTACTAACAACTCTGAGTTTGGCAAAGTAGATGTCCCCCAGAAACAATTGAGGAAATAAATTATATTGCCTTGAAAAATTCTGCTTAGGTCCAACCTATTGCTAATTTATATTTGGCCTAATGCAAACAGCATATTTGCTCTGCCATGCTCAAGCTAATCCATGAACAATCATGACAAAGTGTGACAGACATTTTACACCCATTAAACATGGGACACCTCTGCACCCACAATTGATATATGAATAGTCATTACAGAAAAATCACTTTAATAGATAAGCCAGAACATTGAAATTTAGGAAAAGAAGGAAGAAGCAAGGAAGAGAATGACGGTTCAAAACCTGAGTTGCTTTCATATATATTTCCAAAATTTCTGTCATGTACTTCATTCGATGACTGCTATGGGCAATTAGTAGTCCATTAGGATCTGAGGAGTATGTTCTACATCTTCATCTCTATTAATAGTAGTTCCAAATGTGCGTGGATGCTGAATAGTACGCCTCTTCTTTGAAACAAAATCTAAAATAAAGAATGTATTACTAAGTGACAAAATTAAACCTAATGGGGAATTGATTCTTTAAATAGGAAGCCTTTAAGGCTTAGATAACGTATACTCTTTTTATATAATGCCATATAGAACCATAGCAACCACATACTAATCAGGAAAACATATCTCTTGTATGCCTACTATAATGGAAATCAAAAGCTTGAACACCTTCCTGATTATGGATATGCTAAAACGATTAGAAATTGCAAAAATACCACACTACAGGCTTAATGATGTTCTCCTAGAAATTATTTCTGCAAATCAAGGAGCTTTTACTAAAGGCAAAATATCTTTGATTACATTGATAGGCCCAAGAATTAATGTAGGAATACCTAGATCATCTAAAGGAAGTAATGTAGTCCTCAAGATTGACATGATGAAAGCATATGACATGCTTGCAGTGAAAGCATATGACTGCATGTTGCTCTTTTGATTTCACATTTACTTTATATAGATGATACTACAATATTACTAATGGAAGCTCAGCATCTCTGAATAACTTGATGTCTTTTTTGCAATCCTATGAATAAGCATCTGATTAGAAAATTAATATGGTCAAATGCATGTTATTGTTCCTCTTTTCTTGGTGTCCCCTGTTCTTGGTGTTCCTTGTTCTATTGGTCTGGTTTGTATGTTTCACTATAGTCATTCTTAACAGTATACAAGAATGTCCATGGCTGACTCTACTCTGCGTACTCAGGTTGCAAAATTTAATGAACTTAATGTTTCACTATAGTCATTCTCAGATGGACTGGTTTGTACAAATATCAGCACTTTGGAGTCACCGACTATGTTTAAAAAGAGAATGTTCTTAACACAAGGGTAGATGAATCAAACATACATACAAGGACAGCTGAATACAAAAAGGAAAAAATGTATTTCATCTAATGCAGTGTACTAGAAGTCTCTCAAAAGTTGACTTACGTAATGAATCTTGAAGTAATGTGTTAACTTGGAATTCCTGCAAAAGTTTCAACTTGTGAGTACAAAGAGTACAAGAAAAGGCCTTAACAGATAAACATTATTAGCCTCAAACCTATAAGGAATATGACTATTTTTTGTGGCAAGTGCAGAAATGACATCTCCAAGAGCTGAAAGGGATCTATTGATGTTTGCTTCCAAGCCTCTCCCCTTGCACATCTGTCTTTGCTAGCTCTCACTTCCAGCAAAATCAACAAGCCAAAGTTTGCTATTGGTGCACTCTCCGTTCACCAATTTTTGCTCTCACCATTACATAGAGCACGCTGAGAAATGAGAGGAAATTCTAGGAAGGATGAAGTCCTATGAGAGGAAATTCTTGGGAAAAAAATGCATAGATTCCTTGAATCAGGTAGTATCTTAAAATTGGCTAATACCATAGAGAAAAGGTAGTGCAGAAAATGAAATCTAGCAATGTGGAATGTTTCATTCAGGAAAATGGGCTGATAAGTGCTTGAAATTAAGAAGTACATGAAAATGATCACCTGATCAGGAAAATATCGATTCAGCTCTACATTGTTCGCATTTCCACGTCTCCTAAGAGAATATCTATCAGGGTTCATTCACTTTTAGTAACCATGAATAAAATCTTAACGTGGGGAAACATACACAATTACTATAAGTCAGTGATTAAATTAGAAGGTAGGCAAGCCACAGGGTAAAGAAAAGAGATCTGAAAAGAAGTTCCGTTCACCTGTCATCATACATCATTCTGTATTTTAAAAGTGAATGCAACAATCGGTAATCTGAAATTAGAGGGAAATGAATAATGTTGATCTGATGTAGTTAAGTGGCAATAGTCCACATGGCAGTCACATGGTACTTCTCATTGCATCAATAGTATCACATATTGTGCTAGCTCCTAGAATGAGTAAGTAAATCCAATATATAGAAACAACAAACAAGAAACAAGATACCAAATACTGAGTGATTTACATTGAATGTCATCAATCCAAACACTAACATCACATCCCTAAGAAAAAAAAATAATAAATAAGTATGAATAACAAAATCTCTAACCTGCCAAAAAAGTTACTATGCGGACTTTAATAAATTCATTATATATCATATAGTCATAACTACCAAAACAAGTCCAAATCAATGACGTCTTTGTAATCTGAAATTAAAGTCTATATGAAAATCCATCTAGCTAGCTAGGTACATAATGATGACCAAACTTCCTCACATAAATAATTCAGTATTTATATATTAATTTTGATGATTAACAAAACATTACTAATGAATTACTTGAGCCTTGAGGACAGGAAACAAAAGTAAAAGAAAGTTCAAGACAATCAGGTAAGACTCTCATTTCATAATTCTTCCCAAGTCATTGCATCGACTTCTTCATACTTCATATCGACTTCTATTGATAATCAGAACATTCCTTTATAAGTTCATATCGATTTCAATAGAGTCATCATAAAGATTTCATAAGTATTATGATCGATCTCCTTTCTGATCGAAAAGTCGTGATGTTTCAAACAAATCGATACCGTAACGATTTCTTCAGTACTCGTAACGATTTCTTTAGAATTCACAACGACTTTAGAGCCCGTAACGACTTGCTCGTCACAACGACTCCAAAGTATCATAACGATTCCTTTAGAGCCCGTAACGACTTACTCGTCACAACGACTCCATAAGTATCATAACGATTCCTTTAGAGCGTAACGACTTGCTCGTCACAACGACTCCATATGTTATCGTAACGATTCCTTTAGAGCCCGTAACGACTTGCTCGTCACAACGACTCCATAAGCTGCGTATCGATTTCTTCAGAAACACAACGATTTGTATCTCATAACGATTTGTTAAGTGTTTCATATCGATTTCTTCAGAAACACAACGGTTTGTATCTCATAACGATTTGTTAAGTGTTTCATATCGATTTCTTCAGAAACACAACGATTTGTATCTCATAACGATTTGTTAAGGTTTTCATATCGATTTCTTCAGAAATACAACGATTTGTATCTCACAACGATTTCATAAATGCTTATAACGATTTCATTATTATGATAACGATTGCCTATCAACTTATAACGATTTCATAAGTCATAAAGGCATCGGCTTTGTTCATATCGATTTCATTATTATATCAACACTCTTGATATACGTTGAATAGTCAAAGTCGTATCTCGTCTGTTTGACTGCTATGCATTCAATGCACTCTGAACGTATCTCTCATGCTTGCAGACGATATCTTCCTCCATTGTGCTATTCTGTCTACATCTTTATTTTGACAGAAAGGAGCTTTGCTAAAACTAGCAATATCTTTTCCAAACTGTGACTAACGATCAACGACAGCCCTAGCTGTCTCCTATTTATTGTTGACATGCTTGCAGATACCTGACAAGATTATCTGTACAACGTTGGACACAAGATACAAGATATTAAAATGTTTCTCTGGCGTGTACTAAAGGATAAAAGACTGAAGATCAGAAGCTCCTTGCAGACCAGTCTAACGTACACCAGGATGAGAGACAACGGATCTTTAACGTTCAAATTTCAAGAAGAAGCTTAAATACAAGACTCAAGACTGAGAAGGATAACACTTTTGAAGAATATTATTCTGAAAGAAAGCATCGCCAATCCTTCAAGTCTTCTATGATTCAAACTAGAACGAAGCACTCTATTCCAATCCATCTTTAGCTCTCAGTATTCAAGAAGAATTCCTGTGAGAGCCAGTGTAGTCTTTGGAGAGAAACCAGTGTTAAAATCCTTCTCTCTCGAGGCTTGTTTGCTTCAGATTGTAGCTGTTTGAGCTAGTTCCTGAAGCTTGTTCTTATACTTCTTTTTATTTAGTTGTGTTCCCTTCTGGGTGAAGGAAGACCTGGTGGTATCCAGGGTGGTTGTTTTCCCTTCAGGTTGAAGGAAGACCAGTTGAGGCTGGGTGTAAGGATCCGTGAGGGGGATAGTACCCTTGATAGTGAAATCCTGAGGTATTGCTCAGGGACTGGACGTAGGTCTCCTGTGGAGAGGAGTTCCGAACAGGATAAAAATTCTTGTGTCTTGTGGTTGTGTTTTGTGTGTTTGTTGTCTCATTTACTCTAACTCTAACCTTCGTTTAAGTTGTTGTGTAATCCTTTTAGTGAACAGGTATTAATCAAAGATCAAATTTTTAATAACCCATTCACCCCCCCCCCCTCTGGGCTAGCTAGCTGGGCAACAAGTGGTATCAGAGCGAGTCTCTTCGACAAAGAAGAAGATCCAACGATCTGAAGAGTAAAGATCCATGGCAGCCCAAGGTAACTTCGAAGGTCAGTCAGTCAACAGACCTCCTCTGTTTGATGGAGAAGATTTCTACAAGGACATGATTACATAATTGGTCGATTATAGAAGAAGGTGATCTTCTAGTCACCAATCCAAAGGCTCAGTGGACAGATGATGATAGAAGAAGAATATCTTTTAAACTGCAAAGCCAAGAGAATCCTGTGCTGTGCCCTCAGCAAGAAAGAATTCAACAGAGTTTCAGCCTGCAAATCCGCAATGGAAATGTGGGAAAAGCTTAGGATTACCTATGAAGGGACAGATAAGGTGAAGGAAACAAGAATCGACATTCTTGTAACTCAATATGAAAGATTCCAGATGCAGTCAGGTGAATCCATAACCAAATGTTTAGTAGATTCACAGATATCACAAATGGGTTGGCTGGATTAGGAAAAATCTATGCTGTACCAGATATGGTTAGAAAGATCCTCAGATCTCTGCCATCCTCATGGATTCCAAAGGTAACAGCCATTGAGGAAGCCAATGATCTAAAACAAATGTCATTGGAGAAGTTAATAGGATCCCTCATGGCCCATGAGATAAATATGGAGAGATTAGGAGAATCCTCCAGCAGAAAGAAGCAATCAAATGCTCTCAAGGCCAATGAAGACATATCAGAAGAATCACTGGACAACAGTGAAAGCAGTAAGGACAGTGATGATGAAGAAGCAATGTTGTCTCGAAGACTTCAAAGAACTCTAGCAAAGAAGAAGAAGTTTCAGTCTGGGAGAAGATTTTTCAAGAAAAATAAAGACTTCAGAAAACCAGAAGTAAAGGATTCGAAGAAGGAGAAGTGATATGCTATGAATGCAAGAAGCTGGACACATCAAGGCTGATTGTCCAATGCTTAAGAAGAATGATCACAAGAAGAAGGATAATTTCAGAAAATTCAAGAAGTATAAAAAGAAGGCAATGGCAGCTGCTTGGGAGAACAGCAGTGACTCAGACAGTGAGTCAAGCTCAAGCAGTGATGGAGAAGAAGTCAATTTGGCTCTCATGGCCAACACCGAAGAAAAGGTAACCTCTGACTCTTCTTTTGATTCCTGTAATGATTCAGATTCTGATAATTTAGAAAGTGCCTTTAATGAACTTTATGATAAATATAAAGAAGTATCCAAATCACTTAGAGTTAGTAAGAAAAATGTAATCTGTTTAGAAAACACTAATTCAGATCTAAAAACAGAAAATGAAGAATTAGAAAAACAAATAACTGAACTTAAAAGAAGAAATAAATTGTTATGTGAAGACCTAAAAGCTAAGAATGAACAAATAACAAAATTGGAAAAACAGGAAAGCACAGATGAATAAGGAAAGAAGTTAAAAACTTAAATGAAGAAAATAATAAACTATCAAGCACACTAGAGAAATTTACTAATGGTAAAAACTCTCTAATATTAAAAGGTGCTAGAGAGCAGGTAAGAAGAAAAATGGGTTAGGATATACACCCCCAGATAATGAAGAAATCATAGTCTACCCTAAAACATATCCAACACCAAAGTTTATACCTGAACAAAATATAGCATATAAAGCTGAGTTCAAGTATATAGAAAAGGTAACAAAATTGTCCTGCTGTGATCACTGCAACAAATTAGGACATATCGCAATAACATGCCCAACAAAACATAAAAAATGGATAATAAAAGGTAAAATTAATGATACTAACCCATCAGGACCCAAAAAGAACTTGGGTACCTAAAACTTAATGTTTAAATTCAGGGAAACTCAAAAGCATCCAAATGGTACTTGGACAGTGGATGCTCAAGACACATGTCAGGAAACCAGAAGTTCTTGTCAATCTCCAAGCTGAAGAGGGAACAGTTACCTATGGAGATAATGGAAAAGGCACAGTGATAGGAAGTGGGTCCGTGAACATCAAAGGAAAATCAGTTATTGAAGATGTAATGCTGGTCAAAGGATTAAAGCACAATCTCATCAGCATCAGCCAGTTGTGTGACAAAGGCCATCAGATTCAGTTCCAAGAATCAAAGTGCAGTATATTAAAGGATGGAGCAGTCATATTTGAAGCATATAGAGAAAGAAATTTGTATGTTCTCTATCTCGAGGAACTCAAGGATCAAGATATCTGTTTGGCAGCCAACAAAGATCAATCAACTGAGCTGTGGCACAGAAGACTGGGCCACTGCAGCTTGGATGGATTGAACAAGCTCAGAAAGAGAAATCTAGTGGAAGGATTGCCAAAGGTCAACTCAAAAATGGATAGCATCTGCAGACCTTGTGCAAGAGGAAAGCACACCAAGAGCTCTTTCAAATCAAAGACAGTAGTGACCACCTCAAGGCCATTATAATACTTCATATGGATCTATTTGGGCCAATGAGGACTACCAGTCTCGGAGGAAAGAATTTTGGATTTGTCATAGTTGATGATTACTCAAGATTTACTTGGGTATCCTTTCTAGAGCATAAAGATGACACATTTGATAATTTTGTCAGCTTCAGCAAGAAAGTTCAGAAAGATCAGAAGTTCACCATTATCTCTATCCGATCAGATCATGGTGGTGAGTTTCAGAATGAAAAGTTTGCAAAGTTCTGTAATGATCAAGGAATTGAGCACAACTTCTCAGCACCAAGGACACCTCAACAGAATGGAATTGCTGAGAGGAAAAATAGAACTCTTTTGGATATGGCAAGAACAATGTTATCAGAATATGACTTGCCAAGATATTTTTGGGCCGAAGCCATCAACACTGCAAGCTACATCATTAATAGGGTAATGATCAGGCCAATTCTGAAGAAGACTGCTTATGAACTCTACAAGGGAAAGAAACCAAAGATCAGTCACTTCAAATATTTGGATGTCCTTGCTTCATCCATAACAATGGAAAAAGGGACATTGGTAAGTTAGATGCCAAATCAGATGAAGGCATCTTTATGGGGTACACTTCTAAACCCAAAGGTTATAGAGTTTTCAATAAACGTTCATTATTAATTGAACAATCTGTGCATGTTATTTTTGATGAATCTAACCCCTCCTTGAAAAAGGAAGAAATTAGTGACATTGATGATGCAGATGACTTGTCCGAAAAATTAAAGAATACCTCAATTGAGGACAAGGAAGATCCACCTCTGGAAGAACTGCAGCAGACTGAAATTCAACATGAAAATCTTCCAAAAGAATGGAGACATAAGAAAGATCACCCTCCTGAGAATATTATTGGTGATCCATCCGTAGGGGTAAGAACAAGAGGTAATGTAATCCCTTGTGATTATTTAGCATTTGTTTCTCAAATAGAGCCTAAGACAGTCAATGAAGCTTTAACTGATGAATCATGGATAATAGTCATGCAAGATGAACTAAATCAGTTCAAGAGAAACCAAGTATGGTCACTTGTTCCTAGACCATCCAATCATTCAGTTATTGGCACCAAGTGGGTGTTCAGAATAAACTGGATGAGTCTGGAGTGATATTAAGAAACAAGGCCAGACTGGTAGCTCGATCAAGGCTATTCCCAAGAGGAAGGCATAGATTTCGATGAAACATATGCACCTGTGGCTAGACTTGAGGCTATTAGAATCTTACTTGCTTATGCATCTGCATTAGACTTAAAATTGTTTCAAAGATGTTAAATCTGCCTTCTTAAATGGTTTTATCAAAGAGGAAGTGTATGTTGAACAACTTCCAGGTTTTGATGACACCGAATTTCCAAATCATGTATTAAACTCCATAAGGCATTATATGGTTTAAAGCAAGCACCTAGAGCCGGGTATGAAAGGCTCAGTACTTTCTTATTAGATCATGGTTTCACTAGAGGTCAAGTAGATAGCACACTATTTATAAAATCAAAAGTCAAACATATACTACTTGTGCAGATATATGTAGATGATATTATTTTTGGATCTACTGATGAATCTCTTTGCAAGTACTTTGAAAAGCTTATGCGGGAGAATTTGAAATGAGTATGATGGGAGAGCTAAACTACTTCCTTGGATTGCAAATCAAGCAAAGGAAGGAAGGCACCCACATATGTCAAGCCAAGTACATCAAAGAGCTGTTAAAGAAATTTGGATTTGAAGGTGCAAAGCCACTGTCAACGCCAATGAGCACATCAACCAGAATGGACAGTGATCAAAATGGTAAAAAGGTAGATCAAAAGAACTATAGAGGTATGATAGGGTCATTACTTTACTTAACAGCAAGTAGATCAGACATTTTATTTAGTGTATGCATGTGTGCTAGATATCAAGCAGACCCTAGAGAATCTCATTTAATTTCTGTGAAAAGAATATTTAGATATTTAGCTAGAACTCATGATTTAGGTCTATGGTATCCAAAATCTTGTGAAATAAATTTAGTAGGATATTCTGATGCTGATTATGCTGGATGCAAAGTAGATAGAAAGAGCACCAGTGGTTGTTGTCAGTTTCTTGCAGGATGTCTGATATCTTGGTCCTCCAAGAAATAAATTCAGTAGCTCTATCAACAGCTGAGGCAGAATATGTGCTGCTGGAAGTTGCTGTACACAACTCCTATGGATAAAGCAACAACTTGAGGATTTCGGCATTCATATCAAGTCAATTCCACTACTGTGTGATAATACAAGTGCCATCAACCTCACCAAGAATCCAGTGCAACACCCAAGGACTAAACATATTGAGGTTAGATATCACTTCATTCAAGATCATGTAGCTAGTGGTAACTTAGAAATTTCCTTTATAGATACAAATGGTCAACTAGCAGATATCTTCACAAAAGCTTACCTGAAGAGAGATTTACATCACTTAGAAGGGAATTAGGGATGTGCATTTGTGAAAATATTTTTGTATTTAAATTGGCATATAAATTTTTCAGATTTAATGAAATTTTCTCTCTTTCCCTGACTTTAAGCAAAACTCAGCTTATTTACTCTTCTTTGACCGTTGTTGTGTTAAAAGCAGTTTGACTCGTCAACCCTTTTGTCGCCTTCTGCCGATTACCGCCTTTTGGCGCTTCCTGTTTTCAATAAAGTAATTTTAATTAGTCAAATCGTTCTGAGAACGACTCATCTTCCACCTTTACCCTTTCTCCTTTATCTGTTCGCCCAAAGCCGATGCCCTAACGATTCCGGCATCGACTCTCTGCAAGATTTGAAGCTTTCTCTTCTTCCCGCGAAGAATCCCTCGAGGGCTTCCATCTCTTCCATCATCTCCCTTCTCCAGAACCGTTTTCTTCTCTCTACCCATGGCCGCTCCGATGATCTCCGGAAGTGTAGGGGGCTACAGTGCTGAGTTTTTGTCCCCGAAGGAGCAGGAAGGTTTACCTTCGTGAAGACGAAGATTGCGGAAACAAGGCAGTGGATGTTCAGAATCTAGAGAAGAATGGCATGAGCAGTTAGTAGAAGCTTTGAGAAGGATGCAGTGGATGGATGTTGCCACTTTCACCGAGGTAAGCTATCCCGACCTGGTGAAAGCCTTTTTCGTTGTCTAAAGTCAGAGGCGGATGGGTCCCTTGTCTCCTCTGTTAAGGGTATCAAATTAAGGTAGACCATGAACTCCTGCACACGTTGTGTGACGGACGGGGTACTTATGCCCAATAAGGCTCCATATCCAGATCCGCCTCCCGCGAACGGACCGAAGTCTCGCAAGGGATATCTCACACACGTGTCCAGTAAGAGTATAAAAGACAAACCACAAGAATATAGACACAAGAAAGTACATGTGCTCATATCTGATCACAAATTTGTACAACTGTCCCATCACATTAATACATGTCCAATTAAAAAGTACAACTACCTGGGGCATACCCGAGGGAGCACAAGCTCACACAACACTAACTACTACACTACTGCTGGTGGTACAAGTCTGACACAACGCTGATGCAAGCCAAACACACGGCAAGCCCTAAAAAGAACTGTAGGGGAGTGAGCCTCAACAAGTCACTGGCTCAGTAGGGGCTACCCAAAACAACACTGTAACCACAAACACCTCAACCCCAATGGGTCTCACTGGCAACAACAATAACCAAACCATTTCATGCTCACATCATTACAATAAATAACAATTGAACATGCTCATGATAATAAACATAAAGTCCTCAGAAGAAAAGTAGGACTACAGGACTAACATAATATCATTAGTCAGTCCAACTACTAAAGTGCCTAAACCACAGTCTCACTGGCACACTGCTACAACAACAGGTTGCCTAAGCTATAAGCCACACAGGCAAGTCACTGCACAGGCTACAAGCTTCACAGGCGAATCTCAAACACTTGAGTAACAGGACTGCTAACAAAGAGCTGGTCCTTTATACTCCAAACCTCACTACGTCGAAAACTACACACAAGGTACAGGACTGGCTACCACGAAGCCAATCCATAACACACTAAAACTATAATTGGAATCATACCCAAGAAGAGTAAAACTCAACAAGTGGAAGGTCTCACATGGCCTCCACGGAGCACAGCTCTACTAAACCACAATATGCCTAGGCCACAAGCCTCATCGGCAAATTACCCACAAAGGTAACATAATTAATAATCACAAACTAATCCACAATAACTTATAAACAAAGATCTATTTAAAATGGATAAGATACAACAAGTGGCAGGTCAAACCATAAGACCTCCACAACACACAAGTACCCGGAAAGGTTAGTACACAATGTACCACCATAAAACTACAAGGTAACCCACGAAGGGAACAGGTACCTACTACTTTGAGGTACCACAACACAAATACCCGAACAAAGGGTACAAGTAGGTGATAAACACCATACTAAACCACAATTATATTATACCTTTATTTAGGCATAATATTACAAGTAAAACCTCAACCGGAAAGTTACACAAACCACAACTCAGTCACAACTGTGCCAACACCAGGGCACACCTTGAACTGGTCAAACCTCGACCACAAATCACAAACTTACGAACCACGACAAGTAGCAAAGCACGAGTCGGAAGGGAACGACGCCACCACACGGGAACGGACTACTAGCTGATCAGGCCAGTATCCAACCCGGACAACACAACACAAGAACAACCTCTCAGCCTCGCAGTCACGGACGAAAGGTCCAACTGCCGCTCCAAGAGAACAAGTCAAACAACTGTGGAGACCAACCAACACCACACCTGCAGACACACAGCTACAGGCCCATGCCTGGCACCTCTAGAGTCTATGGCCGGAGCACCCTAAAGTGAGGCACTGGAAAACAGGACTAGCTGGGGACCAGTGTCGACTACTGGTGTCCGTACCCCCAACTACGAGCGCGCTACAAGCGACTACACACCCACAAACACAAGCCGCTGCCCTACTGTCGTCTTTCCCTCAGCCGGACGTACAACTCAAGCACAGGAGTGAGGGTGTCCAGGAAGACGACACAGACCTCAACAGTACAACACAAGTACCGGGACAAAACCCCGAGCACAACAAACACACGTGCCTGGCTCACAAAGAACCTGGGGTACCCGACTAGAGAGGCATTCCGGAATGGGCGCCAGACCACCACACTCGGCAAGCTCAAACCACGATACTAACACATATAGACTTTACTTATAATTCACAATATACAAGTGTTAGGATTAGCTTAACATCGGTCACCATGTGACCCTAAAGCTATCCTACACCAACACATATCTGAACCATAAACTTGCCTATCATCGGTCACCTCGTGACCTCCGTGGCAACACACACCAGTTAATACATAAATCAATATAATATTATTCGAAAGACAACAACGAACCAGGGCTAGGTCTACACATGACCTTCACTGCCCAAAACACCACAAGTCATGGCTAGGCTCACACAGGAACCTCACTGCCCAGTTACTACGACAAATCATAAGAATTACATTACGACAAAGTGTGTAGTATGCACACACCAAACCACGTAGACAGCACGTGTATAATACAACCAACCAAGTATACCACACATCAGTCACGTAAACAACATGTCCAACACATGGACAACAAACTCACATACTTAAACCACTACGTACATCATACCTTATTCATGTAAAACATGCACATTACATGAGCAGTATGCTCCAAGAGCATAACAAGTGTACTGGCTCACACGGTCATCGCCATGCACACACAAACACGCATTATTCATACCAGAAAAGCTACGTAAACCACACTGCATGAATACATGCACAAGTTGGCGGCAACATCGACTGCCGCTTAAAAGAAATAGACGGCAATCGATCTAGCCGTCCATATCTTGGCTGATGAACTTGGCGACAAGAGATGTTGACGCCAAGCTCTTCAGCTCTTTCCCTGCAGAAACCCTAATCGATCCCACATGCATTCCTGATCCCGAAATCATTAAGGAATGGAAGAAAACAACTCCTCTAACTTCCAAGCACTATAATTAAACTAAAACAACATGCTTTACTACTTAAAATCATCATACCACCCATTATCCCCACACGGTGCAACTTAATCCGAAAATACATTAAAAATGCTGATTCAAGTGGTTTAGTCGTGTTTTAATGTTTCTACCGAGCTAACAGGGTTCGTCCCTACCTCAGAACACGCTCAAACCTCCCGCAATCTCCTGGTTCACACCGAACCCCCCGCGAGCTCCCACGGGAATTGCACCACACCACGGCGTTTCCTCGCGCAATTCGGCAACGCCACACGCTCCACGATCCTCCAACCACCCTTCAGTACCTGTTAGAAGCTTTAGAAACACGGGGGCAACAAGCTGGGGCAAGGGGAAGAGAGAACCAGGTGGAAAACCTGCTCTCGGGTGACCCTATAACCTGCAGAATTCTCAGGTTGGCGTCAACCCCTCTGCCGCCAAAGACAACCGCCACACTAAACGTCCACATCTAATGCCGCCAAGATCATGCAGTCAACGGCCACTTACCTGGACGCCAACAAGTCAACGACCACCCCGGCCTCCAACTCCTACTCAACTGCAGCAGGTCCTATTTCATTTCGGGACCTAACATGCACCACACCTACACACACCACGCGTCTACACCACACTAGCCTTACAACAGCCATTACAACCACAACACACACGATCCAAAAGGATCCAAAAATAAGCTACGTTACATTATTATCACCTAAAAATAAATGTCGTCCTCGACATATAAAACAAACACAATAAACCAAATTATCACCTAAAAACAAATAAAGCCGAACACAGAACAAGTAGGATACTCTTTCTCTGCTTCAGCCTTTCAATTTATCTGTCCATTTCCATTCTTGCTTTGCTCCTTTCTTTTCCTTCAATTCATTTCACATTACTCTGTTCTGTCGATTCCATTGCTTTCTTTAGCTTTCAACCGTAGACGATTCTACCTTGTCAATGGCGCTTTATCTCCTTGGACTGAACCTGCTTCCACAATTTATGGGCTATGTTTGCAACATTTCTTTCGAGACCACTTTACCTTTCTCAATATCTTACACTGTAATATTCTATCATGCCACCATTTTCTTTTTCCATTTATCACTTGCTTGCTGTTATCCTGCCTCATCTGCATTTACATTCACAACTGATACTCTTCAAAGAAAACCAATCACCATCTTTGAATTTTCTGTCCTTTCATATTATTCTGCTCATACCGCTTTAAGTCAATCTTTGATTAAAACCATAATAAACTCTGTTCCTTTATTCTGCTGCTCAAAACTTTACATTTTCTCTTTATTCAAACTAACTTAAACAATCTCTGAATATTAAATCTTTCTTTGCTTCCGCTTTCGCTGCGCTACTCTGATCACACTGATCACTTTTGCAAAATATTTCACAATTTTGCTCACAGTATTACTTTCAATTACTTTCTTCTGGCTTCAACTGCTTCTCAAATCATCTTATTTAATTAATTCATGCTGAAGAAATTACTGCAATTTTTGACTTGCCAAACCACTATTGACATATTGTGCTCTTCATAAATCATTCCTGCTTTACTGACATTCTCTGGCTAATCTCATAATTCTGGGGCATAAACTTTCCAAATATTCTTAATCAATCTGCTCCAGCATTAAACCCTGAAATATCTTAATAACAGTTCCT
Source organism: Colocasia esculenta (assembly GCA_014218235.1). NCBI lineage: Eukaryota > Viridiplantae > Streptophyta > Magnoliopsida > Alismatales > Araceae > Colocasia > Colocasia esculenta. Next base: position 10,762 of record JACBKR010001492.1, on the reverse strand, counting down.
TTCTGCTCAATTAAATCATTCTTGTCATTTCTTTGCACCAATATGCAAACTTTAACTGACATTTCTGACTCATCTGACTTTATTCACTTATCATTTGCTAATTCTTCCTTTCTCAATCCATATCTTTTCTGCAAAATACCTCTCTTATTTCATTAAATGTTCTTTCTGAAAAATTTCTCATAATTTGCCATTCATCAACTAAATATTCCTTTTGTGCAATTTTCACAAATTCTTATTGCACATAATCCTTCTTTCTCTCTTTCTTTATTCAACTGATTATTTCTATACATATTTATACAAATCTTCATATCACATTTTCTGTTGCCATCATTATTCATAACAACACTTTTCTCAAATTTCTGATCTCAGGCATATTAAATCTATCTGCCATAAATCACTGCTCTTTATGTACTGATACCTCTTTTAAAGCTGATCTGCATTTCTTAATCATATCAAACTCTTCATAACTCTAATCACATTCTTATCCACACTGTTTCTTAATATCATCTAACTCAGATCTCTGATGCCACATTACATTTGCTGAGGTTCTCAACTGCAACTTATCACACACACACTGACCTGATCCTTATTACCTTGTTACTATACACCTGTCTCTGCCAACTTTCTATCTCATTATAACTTACTTACTGAATTCCATATCCAAACTTGTTAATCTCTTCAATTCTTTTAACGGCGAATCTTTAACAACCAAACTGATCTATCACAGAAATACTCTATACTTGTCTCTGTTAACTCTGCACTTTATTAACATATAACAGGTATATCCCTCTCAGGGCACTACTTTACTTTTCTCTTCTAATTTCTGCATCTGAAAACTTTTAAATACTATAATTTAACTGCTTTAACTGCACTAGTGCCAAAATGCTATCATACAATTTATGCCACTATCCACGTTGTGGCACAACAACTGCTCCCAACTGCCAATTTAACAAACAGAAATACACAGTTTACGTGACAAAAGCTCACGTAAAAACTACTTTATATCACACAAAACCGCAGACTTACTACCAGCAGTGGACATTAATCCATGTATTGGGACATTATACTTTCAATGTCTTTCCATATTCTAACTGGACATTGCTCTGATACCAACTGTGACGGACTGGGGTATTATGCCCAATAAGGCTCCATATCCAGATCCGCCTCCCGCGAACGGACCGAAGTCTCGCAAGGGATATCTCACACACGTGTCCAGTAAGAGTATAAAAGACAAACCACAAGAATATAAGACAAAGAAAGTACATGTGCTCATATCTGATCACAAATTTGTACAACTGTCCCATCACATTAATACATGTCCAATTAAAAAGTACAACTACCTGGGGCATACCCCGAGGGAGCACAAGCTCACACAACACTAACTACTACACTACTGCTGGTGGTACAAGTCTGACACAACGCTGATGCAAGCCAAACACACGGCAAGCCCTAAAAAGAACTGTAGGGGAGTGAGCCTCAACAAGTCACTGGCTCAGTAGGGGCTACCCAAAACAACACTGTAACCACAAACACCTCAACCCCAATGGGTCTCACTGGCAACAACAATAACCAAACCATTTCATGCTCACATCATTACAATAAATAACAATTGAACATGCTCATGATAATAACATAAAGTCCTCAGAAGAAAAGTAGGACTACAGGACTAACATAATATCATTAGTCAGTCCAACTACTAAAGTGCCTAAACCACAGTCTCACTGGCACACTGCTACAACAACAGGTTGCCTAAGCTATAAGCCACACAGGCAAGTCACTGCACAGGCTACAAGCTTCACAGGCGAATCTCAAACACTTGAGTAACAGGACTGCTAACAAAGAGCTGGTCCTTTATACTCCAAACATCACTACGTCGGAAACTACACACAAGGTAACAGGACTGGCTACCACGAAGCCAATCCATAACACACTAAAACTATAATTGGAACCATACCCAAGAAGAGTAAAACTCAACAAGTGGAAGGTCTCACATGGCCTCCACGGAGCACAGCTCTACTAAACCACAATATGCCTAGGCCACAAGCCTCATCGGCAAATTACCACAAAGGTAACATAATTAATAATCACAAACTAATCCACAATAACTTATAAACAAAGATCTACTTAAAATGGATAAGATACAACAAGTGGCAGGTCAAACCACAAGACCTCCACAACACACAAGTACCCGGAAAGGTTAGTACACAATGTACCACCATAAAACTACAAGGTAACCCACGAAGGGAACAGGTACCTACTACTTTGAGGTACCACAACACAAATACCCGAACAAAGGGTACAAGTAGGTGATAAACACCATACTAAACACAATTATATTATACCTTTATTTAGGCATAATATTACAAGTAAAACCTCAACCGGAAAGTTACACAAACCACAACTCAGTCACAACTGTGCCAACACCAGGGCACACCTTGAACTGGTCAAACCTCGACCACAAATCACAAACTTACGAACCACGACAAGTAGCAAAGCACGAGTCGGAAGGGAACGACGCCACCACACGGGAACGGACTACTAGCTGATCAGGCCAGTATCCAACCGGACAACACAACACAAGAACAACCTCTCAGCCTCGCAGTCACGGACGAAAGGTCCAACTGTCGCTCCACGAGAACAAGTTAAACAACTGTGGAGACCAACCAACACCACACCTGCAGACACACAGCTACAGGCCCATGCCTGGCACCTCTAGAGTCTCTGCCGGAGCACCCTAAAGTGAGGCACTGGAAAACAGGACTAGCTGGGGACCAGTGTCGACTACTGGTGTCCGTACCCCCAACTACGAGCGCGCTACAAGCGACTACACACCACAAACACAAGCGCTGCCCTACTGTCGTCTTTCCCTCAGCCGAACGTACAACTCAAGCACAGGAGTGAGGGTGTCCAGGAAGACGACACAGACCTCAACAGTACAACACAAGTACCGGGACAAAACCCCGAGCACAACAAACACACGTGCCTGGCTCACAAAGAACCTGGGGTACCCGACTAGAGAGGCATTCCGGAATAGGCGCCGGACCACCACACTCGGCAAGCTCAAACCACGATACTAACACATATAGCCTTTACTTATAATTCACAATATACAGTGTTAGGATTAGCTTAACATCGGTCACCATGTGACCCCAAAGCTATCCTACACCAACACATATATGAACCATAAACTTGCCTATCATCGGTCACCTCGTGACCTCCGTGGCAACAGCACCACTTAATACATAAATCAATATAATATTATTCGAAAGACAACAACGAACCAGGGCTAGGTCTACACATGACCTTCACTGCCAAAACACCACAAAGTCATGGCTAGGCTCACACAGGAACCTCACTGCCCAGTTACTACGACAAATCATAAGAATTACATTACGACAAAGTGTGTAGTATGCACACACCCAAACCACGTAGACAGCACGTGTATAATACACCAACCAAGTATACCACACATCAGTCACGTAAACAACATGTCCAACACATGGACAACAAACTCACATACTTAAACCACTACGTACATCATACCTTATTCATGTAAAACATGCACATTACATGAGCAGTATGCTCCAAGAGCATAACAAGTGTACTGGCTCACACCGGTCATCGCCATGCACACACAAACACGCATTATTCATAACCAGAAAAGCTACGTAAACCACACTGCATGAATACATGCACAAGTTGGCGGCAACATCGACTGCCGCTTAAAAGAAATAGACGGCAATCGATCTAGCCGTCCATATCTTGGCTGATGAACTTGGCGACAAGAGATGTTGACGCCAAGCTCTTCAGCTCTTTCCCTGCAGAAACCCTAACCGATCCCACATGCATTCCTGATCCCGAAATCATTAAGGAAATGGAAGAAAACAACTCCTCTAACTTCCAAGCACTATAATTAAACTAAAACAACATGCTTTACTACTTAAAATCATCATACCACCCATTATCCCCACACGGTGCAACTTAATCCGAAAATACATTAAAAATGCTGATTCAAGTGGTTTAGTCGTGTTTTAATGTTTCTACCGAGCTAACAGGGTTCGTCCCCTACCTCAGAACACGCTCAAACCTCCCGCAATCTCCTGGTTCACACCGAACCCCCCGCGAGCTCCCACGGGAATTGCACCACACCACGGCGTTTCCTCGCGCAATTCGGCAACGCCACACGCTCCACGATCCTCCAACCACCCTTCAGTACCTGTTAGAAGCTTTAGAAACACGGGGGCAACAAGCTGGGGCAAGGGGAAGAGAGAACCAGGTGGAAAACCTGCTCTCGGGTGACCCTATAACCTGCAGAATTCTCAGGTTGGCGTCAACCCCTCTGCCGCCAAAGACAACCGCCACACTAAACGTCCACATCTAATGCCGCCAAGATCATGCAGTCAACGGCCACTTACCTGGACGCCAACAAGTCAACGACCACCCCTGGCCGCCAACTCCTACTCAACTGCAGCAGGTCCTATTTCATTTCGGGACCTAACCTGCACCACACCTACACACACCACGCGTCTACACCACACTGGCCTTACAATAGCCATTACAACCACAACACACACGATCCAAAAGGATCTAAAAATAAGCGACGTTACACGTTGTTTAGAGTGAAGACATCTGGACATAGTGGGGTTCACACACCGTGAACGATGAAGCAAAGGGTCTTGGCATTATAGGTCCAGGTTTCAGGCTGAAAGACGAAAAATTAGATATCAATCAAATGTCTGCATTCAACCGTCTACTCCATTTCATTATCTGCCAAATTATGGTTCCCCGGAGTGCTACCTTCTCATCTTGCACTAGGGCAGATTCGGATATGATGTTCTGGGTAATCCAGAATAGGAGATTAACTTGGCCGCAGTCATGTTGGAGAGAATGAAGTTTGCTAGTGCTCAAATCTGGGATACAAAGAGCAAAATGAATGTATCCTTGACCTACGCTCATCTCCTAACCAAGATTTTCAAGCATTTTGGAGTTGATTTATCTGGAGCTGTTGTGGAAAAGATGGGTCAGTCTATAAGGTCCAGGAACCTTAAAAAAGTGGTTTTTCAGTGCAGAATGGGATATGGACCAAGACCTCTGTGGCAGAGGGAGAGGCCATCATCGGAGATGTCCCAGAGATTCAAGAAGAAGCAGCAGATCCTCCAGTAATTTTAGAGGTAAGATCAGCAGCAGTAGAGAGGCAGCAGCAGTACCTTCAGTGGAACTCAAGCAGAGATTTCAGGATCACCTATTATAGAAATTGAATCTCATCCTCCAGAAGTTCAAATGGAAGAAGCTGTAGCAGGTGTGGCAGATCCTTTGCCCACCTCAATAGTTGCCTCTATTTTAAGAGATGTTTTGGACTCTCTTCCCTCCACCTCAGTTACTTTAGAAACAGGGGACTTGATGAAGAAGAAGCTATGGCACCAGGCCATACAGAAAATTTGACTGAATCAGTTGTCAGTGTTGAGGTGCAAGCAGCTACTCAACAAGAAGTGATTTTGGAAGATGTTCCCAGCCAAGGGGAACAACATGCTAGTGAATCAAAATTGTCAGAATCCGTGGCAGAAGGCCACTTTGAGAAAATTGTTTTGGAGGAAGCTCCTGCCCGGGGGGAGCTAGAAAATATTGATCTCCATGCTCCTATTCAGGGGGAGCAAACTGGCAATGAGGAACCTTTGATAGAAAATGCTCCTGAGACAGATGCACCATCTCAAAAAAATCATCCTCCTGCCAGCGCTCCTGTAAGTGAAGAACCAAGTGCAAGCCATGTACATATTGAGGAGCTTGTCACTCAGCAGAGCAAACCAAAGAGAGTGGTTCACAGAAGGTCAAGAAAGAGCCACAGAAAAGTAAATCTGAAGCCAGTTATGGAATTGTGAAGGCTCAAGGAGATATTTATCATCAGTTCAGACCAGTGTGCAAGGCATTCTGACCAGTCAAGCTTCAACCACCTCTGAGCTATCTCAGTCCGAAATGCTATGAAGTGGTTCAACAAGGAAATGTCTGATATGAAGTCCATGCTTGCATTCTTTCAAGGTCAAGTGGTTTTTCTCATGCAGCTACTCAGAGCAGATCAGCAGATGTTCCTCGGCCACCAGGGCCTCCAGCTCACGAGTCTCGGCCAGCAGGGCCTTCAGCTCAAGCATCAGGGCCACCAGGGTCATCAATGCCAGCATCAGGGCCATCTGGGCCGTCTGCAGTTGTCAGAGAGGGTCATGCAAAAGGGAAAGAGCCCATTGAAGCTACCAAGGCCCCTGACACTTCTACTCTTGCAACTCCAACCCTCTCCTCACCTTCATCTCCTTCTACAGCCCCTCCAGCACCACCAACTCTCAAACACCTATGCCTCGCACCCAACCTTCTTCCTCTTTCATTTCATCTCAACTTCTTTCTCTCCCACTCCTTCTCACACCTCAGCTCCATCATCATTCTCACCTTCTTCACCTCTCACTCAAACCACTCCAGTTCACCCGTCTACATCCTTCAATCCCAAACACCTCTTCTATCCTCCTACTCCTCCTTCCTCTGTCACCTCATCCGGAAAAACCTCAACTTCTTGGTGTCTTTGACACTAATATTCCGGATGATTTTGAGAGAAATACCCTCTCACCATTCTCTCCACTGCCACTCATATCCACAGGACTGATCCTCCCAGTCCTGCAAGAAAAAGAGGAAACATTCATCCTGTCAGCATCTCCTCCTCACCATTATTTCCTCCTCTTTGGTACTCTCTTACCCTCGAACCTCAGAGAAGACCTATCTATAGGGAATACCTTCAAAAATGCATCCTCTCCACCGTCTATGGTATTCCTTTCCTCAACCTCTCTGAGCATCTAAACACTGTTCTTCCTTTTACCCAGCTGTCCACCCTCAAAAATCCAAAATCTTTGGGCACTGAGTTCAAGACTGAAGATCAGTGGGCCAATGTCAAGGGCAACAAAGCTCAGTACACCAAATACTTGACTGCCAGGGCAGAATCCCTTACCCATCGAGCTCACCCACCACTCTTTCTGAGTGGTTTACTCTTCAGCATAAAAACTCTTGGGGACCTTCATTTTGAAAGAGATCAGAATTGCCAGGAACTTCCAGCTGTACAGTGATTTCTGCTACTTGAACAAGCTGCCTGAAGTCCAGTTCTACCAATTTCGTTCAGCCATAGTGATGATGAGATCAGAACATCCAATAAATCTTCCCCTCACAGTGGATTTTGCCGACCTCAAAGTTGACTCTCCAGTTCTTCTGCCGAAGCTACACTCCTTAGTGTTTGACTCAGATGCAGGCTCCCATGCCTTTGATATGTTTTCCAAGCAGATGGGCAGAATGTCAGCTAAGCAGGGTAGAATGCCTTCCTTCTTGCGGTTATCTTCAGAGAATACCACTCTGGCCTCATTTCCTCTCAAGTTTTGGCTCCACTCATTTCTGAGTGTGAGAGGCTTTCTCCCACCATATGGGAAACGCTCTACAAGGAACCCCATCTTCAGTTGCAAGCCATCAACAGTTCCTTGATCCGTCAAGCTAAGCCTACTCTATCAGCCGAAGCCTTCATGGATCTCAACTCCATAAATCCCATTCAAGAGATCTATGTTCAGTGGGCAGCCAGATATACTGCTTTCTATGCCCTAAAGAAGGATCTTCTTGATCAGCAGAATTTCTATCCAATCTCCCTAGACAGATTTCTCCATCGTGCCAGCTTTGGAAAAAGCACCTACTTCAGATTCATACTGGACAAAGATCAGTATGAAGAATTCCTGGAAGAGCAGCGGCAGCTTTACATTCAGAGGATCTCTCCAGCCATGGGTTCTTCCTTCTCAGTTGCTCCTGGTGTTTTCCGTCAGACTTTTGAAGATATGGAGATCAAGGCATGGACTGTTATTTCCCAGCATGCCTCCCTTTTGTCTCCTTTGTATTATCTTCCTCATACTTAATACAAAGCTTTCTCTCTTCTCGTAACGATTCCTTTAGAGCCCGTAACGACTTGCTCGTCACAACGACTCCATAAGCTGTCGTATCGATTTCTTCAGAAACACAACGATTTGTATCTCATAACGATTTGTTAAGTGTTTCATATCGATTTCTTCAGAAACACAACGATTTGTATCTCATAACGATTTGTTAAGTGTTTCATATCGATTTCTTCAGAAACACAACGATTTGTATCTCATAACGATTTGTTAAGTGTTTCATATCGATTTCTTCAGAAATACAACGATTTGTATCTCACAACGATTTCATAAATGCTTATAACGATTTCATTATTATGATAACGATTGCCTATCAACTTATAACGATTTCATAAGTCATAAAGGCATCGGCTTTGTTCATATCGATTTCATTATTATATCAACACTCTTTGATATACGTTGAATAGTCAAAGTCGTATCTCTTCTGTTTGACTGCTATGCATTCAATGCACTCTGAACGTATCTCTCATGCATGCAGACGATATCTTCCTCCATTGTGCTATTCTGTCTACATCTTTTTTTGACATAAAGGAGCTTTGCTAAAACTAGCAATATCTTTTCCAAACTGTGACTAACGATCAACGACAGCCCTAGCTGTCTCCTATTTATTGTTGACATGCTTGCAGATACCTGACAAGATTTATCTGTACAACGTTGGACACAAGATACAAGATATTAAAATGTTTCTCTGGCGTGTACTAAAAGATAAAAGACTGAAGATCAGAAGCTTCCTTGCAGACCAGTCTAACGTACACCAGGATGAGAGACAACGGATCTTTAACGTTCAAATTTCAAGAAGAAGCTTAAATACAAGACTCAAGACTGAGAAGGATAACACTTTTGAAGAATATTATTCTGAAAGAAAGCATCGCCAATCCTTCAAGTCTTCTGTGATTCAAACTAGAGCGAAGCACTCTATTCCAATCCATCTTTAGCTCTCAGTATTCAAGAAGAATTCCTGTGAGAGCCAGTGTAGTCTTTGGAGAGAAACCAGTGTTAAAATTCCTTCTCTCTCGAGGCTTGTTTGCTTCAGATTGTAGCTGTTTGAGCTAGTTCCTGAAGCTTGTTCTTATACTTCTTTTTATTTAGTTGTGTTCCCTTCTGGGTGAAGGAAGACCTGGTGGTATCCAGGGTGGTTGTTTTCCCTTCAGGTTGAAGGAAGACCAGTTGAGGCTGGGTGTAAGGATCCGTGAGGGGGATAGTACCCTTGATAGTGAAATCCTGAGGTATTGCTCAGGGACTGGACGTAGGTCTCCTGTGGAGAGGAGTTCCGAACCAGGATAAAAATCCTTGTGTCTTGTGGTTGTGTTTTGTGTGTTTGCTGTCTCATTTCCTCTAACTCTAACATTCGTTTAAGTTGTTGTGTAATCCTTTTAGTGAACAGGTATTAATCAAAGATCAAATTTTTAATAACCCATTCACCCCCCCCCCTCTGGGCTAGCTAGCTGGGCAACAAGTGGTATCAGAGCGAGTCTCTTCGACAAAGAAGAAGATCCAACGATGAAGAGTAAAGATCCATGGCAGCCCAAGGTAACTTTGAAGGTCAGTCAGTCAACAGACCTCCTCTGTTTGATGGAGAAGATTATACATATTGGAAGACAAGAATGGAGTACTTTCTACAAGGACATGATTACATAATTTGGTCGATTATAGAAGAAGGTGATCTTCTAGTCACCAATCCAAGGCTCAGTGGACAGATGATGATAGAAGAAGAATATCTTTAAACTGCAAAGCCAAGAGCATCCTGTGCTGTGCCCTCAGCAAGAAAGAATTCAACAGAGTTTCAGCCTGCAAATCCGCAATGGAAATGTGGGAAAAGCTTAGGATTACCTATGAAGGGACAGATAAGGTGAAGGAAACAAGAATCGACATTCTTGTAACTCAATATGAAAGATTCCAGATGCAGTCAGGTGATCCATAACTCAAATGTTTAGTAGATTCACAGATATCACAAATGGGGCTACACGAGTGGTGCGAGCAACGTTGGTAGTTATGAGTGTCCAGCAAACCAAATCACTTATATGATGGCACTTGTGTTTGTAGACATATCTTTTTGGTATAATAATAAATGCATTTTTCTCACTATGTATTCTATGATTGTTGATACAGTGTATACATTGGGATGTCCAAGGATTTGTACGCATGAGGATTGGATCATATTGATAATAAATATATCTTCTTTAAACACAGATCTTAAACATTCCCGATAATAAGTTACTTGAGATGGATATCAAGATAATCAAATAGACCAGTGCACTATATGCTCATTCATTGGATGAAAGCAGTTGATCTCATAATTGCTCGTGTGAAGACATCAAGGGTATAGTGTATGTGCTCATTAGGGAATAAATTTATTAAATTGATTGGCTCTCGAAATACTGTATGATTATATAATATCTAATTGTCAGATAGTAATTCCATGATCTCAGTCGTATAACTGGTATTTACACTTGAGACACTAAAGATGTCTTGTTGAATACTTTGTCCTTTAATACAAGACTTATAGGTTTGGTTTGTACAGGCCTAGCACAACCAGTCATTGGGGATATAGCCAATCTTATAAAGGTAACTGAGTGTCAATAAATGATCATCCATTATTGATATCAACTGATTCTGTCAAGGTGACGTTCAAATCTTATAATCTATTTAGTCTTCAAAGAGAGATGAAAATCAGTCGACAAACTTGAGATTTTCAGTCTACCGATCGATACGATACATATCGTACCATACTATGTCATATCCAAGATTTGTTGTGCCATAGCGTACTATAGTGTTCGCCAGCCTTGGCACGATTGGTACGGAAT
>JACBKR010001491.1:0-43765 GCA_014218235.1 Colocasia esculenta | reverse complement strand
CGTGTGTTTTGACCCTTTAGACTCAGGTTTTTTTTAGATCCGTCATTTCAACGCCCAACCCAATCCAGGAATCCAAATTGGATTCCGTCAGTTCGCACACGTCACTTTAACCCACCCAGTCGTGTCGGTGTGAACGACACGTCGATCGAATCCCCTTTGGGTTTTTGGACCCCCGAGTTGTGTGTTTTGACCCTTTAGACTCAGGTTTTTTTAGATCCGTCATTTCAATGCCCAACCCAATCCGGGAATCCAAATTGGATTCTGTCAGTTCGCACAGGTCACTTTAACCCACCCAGTCGTGTCGGAGCGAACGGCACACCGATCGGATCCCTATTTGGGTTTTTGGACCCCCGGGTTATGTATTTTGACCCTTTAGACTCAGGTTTTTTGTCCCAAAAATTACAGTTCAATGACTTCTTCGAGAATGCCATAATAGTCTATTTCATTTTCATTGTAGGCACTTCCCTTCACACATATGCCGTTGTTCATCGTAGATTTATTCCGTCCATAATCCCTCGTGTGAAATCGGTATCCATTCAGAATGTAGCCTGGATAGACACGTACAATCTTCGAGGGCCCATAACTGATCTCTTGTACTCTTGAATCAGTAACCAAACCTTGTTCAACCTATTATTAAAAAAAGGGACAGACAATGACAAATTATGCCAACTAAGTATGCATAAGAGTATAACACTTATGCTTCAAAATATTTAGACACTTACTCGAGATCTTAACCAAGTAGGAAAAGACTTCTCTCGTTCCTTTTCAACCTGCACGTCAGTCAGACGTGGATTCCGTTTCAGTATGACCGAGTCAAACTCTCTGCAATGTAAATGTCACACAACCTCTAAGTACTGCAGTATTACTCGCAAATGATGTATTTCATTAGTGTTGAGAGCTTACTCAATGTAAGGGTCTAGTTCTGCGCAATTCATAAATACGTAGATCTCCGCAGCTACTAACTCTCTGTCTTCGAGTGCGCGAGTAGAAGAATATCCAAATGCTCGCCCAGGACACTTGAACACAGAAATTCGGTCAGACACATTAGAATCTCCACCATCATCATTACGTGGAGGTTGAGTGCGTCGGGTTCGGATCTCCGTGTCAAAGTACATCGAACAAAAGTTTGATATCTCTTCAATAAGGTACGCCTGGGTAATGGAGTCCTAAACTTGTGCTTTGTTGTGGACTTTCATCTTAAGATCAGCAGGTAACCTCTATGATTGAGGAAGCATACTCTTGACGAGTAAGAGAAGCCGATCAAAACAACTCTCGCTCATATGAAATTCAGATTTCAAATTCAGTAGCTGCGACACTGCAGACAACCGTGTATGCTTCTCACAACCATCCCATAATGGCTCATCAGCATCTCGAAGTAACTGATAAAATCTTTGAGCTGTATCATTCGGCACTTCTTCATTTGTTTGATCTTCATGAATATTGAACTCCGGACCAGCAGCATCGACAACCATGTCTACGTACGTACTTGTGGAGGCAAAGTAACTAGCTGGTGCAGACGATTGAATATTCAACTCACCATGAGACGACCATAACTCATAATGAGCAACAAATCCTCTCGTATACAAATGATGCTGCACATCCCATGTCGATATCCACTTTCTGTTCTTACAAGCCGAACACGGACATCAGATGTTACCCATCGGATCAACTGCTACTGATGAATTACTCAATGCAAACTGAATAAAACTGCCAACTCCGTCTTTAAACTCCTCAGTCATAACTCCATTCACTATTCCACGGTATATCCATGACCGATTCTCATAAGACATTTTTCCTACACAGATTAAATGACATGTCACGAGTTAAAATCCAGCACAACCTTACATCGTTCGAGTAAGTCAAAATGAATAGGTAGGATATATTATTTAGATTATCACTTTTTACCCATCTGTGAATATTTGATCGCACTCAGATGACCATTACTATGTGTTTGTATTATTTGCTAAAAATTTCGGCAGCATCTCCCCACACCTCTCCGATATACCAAAAATATTATTGATTAAGATATTTTCTTAAACACTTACTAATAAGTGGTAAGAAAATATTCTAAATCAATAAAGGTATATCAGAGAGGAGTGAGTAGAAGCACCAGAAATTTTCAAAAAATAATGCAAACAAATAGTAAATGACCACCTAACTGCGATCAAACATTCACAGACTGTCCAAAACGGGACAATTCAAGACTTGAGTTAAATATACACGTTCTCATCCTTGAAAATAAGACTCGTGCACATCAATCCCAAAGTCTTGAACGGGAAGGTTCATTGACATGGGCTTAACACGCTCTCGTGATGTGTGTGCAGTAAAAAATTGTTATATATGCATAGATCAAATTAAAATCCACATAAATATGAAAGGAATATGAAAACAAAATCATACATATGAACAAGTGCAATAATAAACCAAATTCACACATACATGTACATGAATTGCATTAAAGTAAGAAATACAATACTAATCACTAAACTGAAAGTAAGTAATTCAAAACAATCCATATAATAGTGTTACATTGAAATAAGTTTGAATTAAGGATCTAATAGCTACAAGAAAGATTTTGTATTCATTTTTATTCATAAATTGAGATGTGCTGTCTTATTTTCCAATTTTCATCTTCTTTCTGGAACTTCAAAGATATCTTGATTAATTACCTGAATCTAAATGCATGATACGTTTTTACACTTCCGTCGATGCTTTATCAATACCATGTTAATGCCATAAACTGTGTGGAAACTGAACTAAAAAATTTCTACATTTTTTGGGCCGATATATTGTCATCTGAAATCTTAAAAACCCTAGAAAAATCATTTGGATTTTCCGACTTGTCTGTTTTTACTAGTTTATTTCTTCCATTTTTCCCTTCAATAAAGTTGATGGCCTGAATCTTTGTAAAAAAAAATTCTCTTGTGCATTTAAATCTTGTTGCTATTTGAAATTTGCCACAAAATTGGTTCTATTTTTTTTTATTGGATCTATGTGCTGTCTTATTTTCCAATTTTCTTGTTTACTCCTAAACTTACCTTCCTCCCCTCTCCCACCTCTGGCAGAGAAGAAAGGGGGGCTTAATGTTATGGTGTTCATGGATGTGACAAAGGGGAACTGTTCAAGGCTTTATTTTTACACAAAGGGGATTAATGAGTAATATTTTGTGCATATTATAGATGGAATAGTATTATTTGTCTAAATACAAGTAAGGCAAACAGTACCCGTCCGCTCAATACATGCACAAATATTTTCTCCACATATTTTGATAAATGAAGTGAGAGATGTAGAGAGATAAACGACAACTTCCATGTGGTTTTTATTTGATTATAGTCAGAATAAGGTAAAATGTCATGGGGAGGGTTTGGTATTGTAGATTCTATTTTTCACTCCGTTTTACGGGGCGGATGAAAAATAGTCCACACCAATAACGTGTACGGATACACGTGAAAAAAGGTGATAAAACAAACAGTGACCCTTCGGGTGATTAAAAGACAATAAAAGTAATAAAGACAAACCGTGATCGCCAGACGCCGAGGGTGCCAAAAGAACGCTGCGCGGGGCGTAAAGAACGAGAGAGAAGGGATGTGTACCTTTCACCTGTAGATCACGCGGGATGTGTGGGGCGGGTTCTTTCCTCCTCCTTCCACCGGCCGGCCGGCGAAGGAGATTCAGCTCATGTACCTGAAGAGAAAAGACAACAAAAGCAAGAAGTAAAAATGGATTAGAAGGCGTGTAGTAAAGAGGCCTAAAAAAAATGGAGACAAAAGACATAATGAAAAGGGGATAACGCACCTTTTGGTGGCTTTATAAACCCCTAAAGACAGGTGTGTAGTGTGCATGCATGCAATGTGAAAATGAAAAGAAATGTAAAGGACCACGTGGGGTCCGGAGGAAGGAAAAGCGGGGTGCTTCCCCGAGGAGGCCGGACGGCGTGACGATGCTGTGGAGGGAAAACGAGAGGAGGAAAACGACGATCTGCCTCCGGATGTGCGTGTGATGGAGAGGAAGATGGCAGCGTCGGGCCGGAGACGAGGAAGCATACTGCGTCGCGAGCAGGGCTCCGCCGTAGGAGGATCCCCTCCCTTTCTCTCTCTAGAATCCCTCTCCCTCTCTCTTTCTCTCTCTAAAAACTCACTCTCTCTCTCTCTCTAAAACGCCCGGCCAAACCCAAATGAAAGCCCCCCTTCCTTCCAGGTGAAGCGCTGGCTGAGATTTAAGGTTCTGGGTCAAAATCGCGTCCAGGATAGCCGTTGCGTTTAAAGAAGGTCGGTTTGAAAAGCGTGAATTGCTGAACCGCCTTAAAATCGCGTCCAGTACATTGGACGCATTTTAGACTCGCATAGTTTCGAGGCAACCGACTCGTGAGTGCGTTGTCAGTCGACGGGACGTTGATGTGTGTGACGACCCTCATTATACCGGTATGGTTATACCAACCCACGTCGGTATAGTAAAGGTTATCACAGTGGGACATTTACCCAAATACTATCACATGATTGAGATATACACAAATATAGACACAGAGTCGCGGAAGTAAAGGACTAACTGTCATCACATTTCATCATCCACATTTCTCATACATGATCCATATAGCAAATTAAAGGACTAAACTTTCATAATTGAAATTAAACCAAACTACATTGTCCACAAGATTAAAGTTCTACATTTAATACATAATTTGTCCACAATTACATAAATGATAACTCTAATACAAGCTACAATTTACATACTATGAAACAAAAAGGGACACAACGTCAACTCCACAAGCTACTCTCCACGCTCGGAGTCGCTCTCCACGGTCTCCTCCAAAAGTGTGTCACCAACTAAACCTGTACGCCGAAGTAAGGAGTGAGTCTAAAAGACTCAGCAAGTAACTCCATACACATCATTCATGCATACATCATAGTAGGTTCTACTATTTCAATTTGCACGGCAATCATACAGCATGCTTGAACATCAATAAGAGACAACCTATCATGGTATTTCTACAAAGTCAAAACACATGGCACATGGTTTAAGATGTTTCACATAACACTCCCTATCACATGCTTTCTACTCATTTAATCACATGAAAACTATACTTCCAATTTGACTATAACATGATGGCAATTTACATGGAGTTAGAAATATCATAGCATGAATTATCGTCTCATACTCTAACACATCACTTCACATGGTTACACATTCCCATATTTCACATGGTTCATTTTTCAAACATTTCACATGTTCACATATACACATTTTACACATGCTCACATTCACATTTCACAATTTATTGGCCGTGACACATGGTCCAACCACCGCTAGAAGGACACATCACATACACATAACACATAGCACATCACCTAGGCAATACAGTGATGACTCTTGGCACTGCGCAGACCGGGAGAACACGTCCCACCCTAACCAGTGGTACTTGTCCACCTCCAGGATTTCATCCTAATGCCCTTAGGATATCTTAACACATTGAACCTTCTCATGGGGACTTTCCATGATACAGTTCCACAGCCCTCTATGGAAGCAGTGTCACACACGGCACATTTTACACATTACACATTCCGATTAACACACGTTTTACATATGATATTCACACTTTCTTGTTTATGCACATGGTTCTGTTCTTCCCTAGCATGGTGCTACTAATAACAGAAATCAAACATTTATTAGCTCTCATGGATTAATTGGAATGCACATTATTTAACCTAAATCATGGTACATGTATTTGTAGCTCATTTTCACATGGAAATCTCATAGAGTAGGCTAATGTTATCAAATTTTCCTGAAAATTTAACCACATGCTGTTTTCGGTTATAAGACACACATACAAATTTTCAGATTTTTCTAAATTTACATGTATTTATAGAAATTAAAACATTTGGTTTCATGCCATTCATAAATTAAGTTAACATAGAACATAGCATGGATTTCAGATTTAATCATGCACAGTCATGAACCACACATACATGTTGGCACAAGAAATTTTTCCCAATTTAATTCCCAACACACGATTTACTAGAATTTTCGCAAGGTCTACACATGTTTTCTATTTCTCATTGTAGAAATTATAAAAATTCGCATGAGTATGGGAAAATTTCCAAGTTTGTAGGGCATGGACTGATACATATAAACATGGTCCATAAAATTTCACAGCCTTTAATTCCTCAGAATTCATGGGAACAAAATTAAACATGCGTAACCTCTTTCCTACACATGCATTTTAATAATTCTAATAATAATTCCATCCACACAAAAATACAGAAAATTTCACACACATCACATTATCTATTTTACATAACATATAAAATTTACATTATATCCTCATGCGCAGAAATCCGGAATTTAAAGATATAGGGCAAAACAGTTCACTATTCTGTCAAGAAGAACTCAACGGCATACTATGGACGTTTACAATAGTTGGCGGCAACATCGTTGGCCGCTGACTCAAGATCTCAACGGCAATAGATCTTGCCGTCAAGTTCGGACCTGTGTAAAAACACAGTCCGAGCTCTAAAGAATGGTGAATGTAGGGGATCCAGGACACGAGGAAAATCCATAAAAATGATAGAAACCTCCTAGACACATACATGGACAAGGTGAAAGGGTTACTTGCCTTTGGAAAAACTCCTAAAGGGATCAAAATGGTTGGAGAAGCTCTCCTTGGGCAGTCCCAAGAAGCCTCCAAGATGACTCCACTCCGGCCTCTGTGATGCTCCCCTCTGCAATCCAGGGTCGGGGATGTGTAGCCGGATGTGTTGTCTCCCTCCTTGTCGAAGTAGATCTCCAGAGGAGGCCTTGGATCGCCGGATCAAAGCCTCCAAACTCCAAGTTTTCTCACAGCTCACTAGGGTTTTCTCTTATCTCTTTGCAAAGAGCCAAGAGAGCTCTAGAGGTTGCAACAAGGGCTCTCTTAAGAGAGGACCCTCTCACCCCACGCAAGAGGTCGGTTGGAAGGCCAAGGAGCCGTTGGGGAGTGGTTGGTATCTCCCATCAAGGCATGGCACACCATGCTGCTGCAGACTGGTCTGTCAGAATATAGACGTCCACCGATATGGTCGTCGACTGAATAATCGACGTCCACCTATATGGACGTTAACAATAAGTGAACGTCCATTCATGTTGACGTCGACTAACCCTTCGGCCAGAACCCAAAACCATGCAAAACCCTAATTCTCCTAAGTTCATGCATGCAATACATAGGGTGTAATGCACACACTCACTATGTCACGAAATCAACCGATATATACATACAACTAAGTTTATACATACATTCATAAGTACACCAAGATAATGTATACATAATACTTACACGATAATGCATATACATACACAAGCATAAAATTGCACACAATAAAATAATAAGGACAAAATTCGAGGGCCTTACAATGTGACTTTTCTGAATCGCGTCCAATATAGTGGACGCCTTTTAATGTTCTTCCAAGAAACGCGTCGACCGGAACGGACGGACGCGAATAAGAGATAGGTCGGTGACTGGTTTAGCGACGGAACAGCGATGGAAATCTCATGAATCGCATCCACCGGAACCGACGTCTTTTAATGTTCTTCAAGAAACACGGCGATTGAAGCGGTCGTGAATTTGAAAGGCTGTTCAGCGACAGAATATTGTCATCGCTAATCCGTCGCTGATTGGCAATAGATTAGCGACGGAAATTTGACCGTCGCTATTCCCTCGCTGAGTGACCTTTTACGACCAAACCCCTCCTGGGGGAAGTACCAAGGAAAAATGGGTGAAATTCAGGAATATTGGAAAAAACACTCTTGCGGGGCAAAAAGTGGGTCATTTTGGGCATTACGGTGCAACTCGAAAATATGTCGCGATGAGAAAATCCGTGTGTCTACAGATGCCCAACCTTGACGTCTGCTTTGCAGGGAAGCAAACAGAGGGACACGAAGTGGAGCGAAATGGAATGAAAATGGAGCGAAATGGAATGAAGCGAAATGAAAAGAAATGTAGCGTAGCGCAGTGAAGCGCAGCGGAGCGGACTGAAAAGTAGACGTCAAGGTTAAAAATAGACACGCGCGTCAATGGCGAACAACCCATCTGATAAGAAGCTTTCTCCAACACTCTCGGGAATCACCAATAGGAAGAGGGCTAAAGAAACAAGTGTTTGGACTAAGGAAAGCAGGAAAAAGGTGTGCGCGTGGGCACAAAAACAAGAAAAGATCAACTTCCAACGAAGGGGAAGTACCTAAGGACACAATCCTTAGGTTGCGCCATCGGGGGGTTGCCCGGCCGGCGATCTTGGGAAAATGGGAGATCAACTTCCAACGTAGGGGAAGTACCTAAGGACACAATCCTTAGGTTGCGCCATCGGGGGATTGCCCGGCCCGGCGGATCTCTGGGAGCAAAACAAAAGATAAACGGACAAGTCCAAACAAATGATTCTGAAGGAAATCTTCCCGGAGGCGACAATAAAGGGAGTTGGATACTTGACTCGGATGGAATGTTTCAAGCTGCTAGAATGTTGGGCGCGGATGGCCCTCAGATTGCCTTGGAAGAGTGGATTCCACTGCGATTTCAAAATGCATGTATGCATACTGGGCTAAAAGGAAAAAAAGGTTAAAAGGAGTAGAAAATAACAAGGATAATATTGTCACGCTGGTGAGTCAGGACCGGGGGTTATGCATGGGTCCGTCGTCCCCACAAGCCAGACGTAACGGCCTATCCGTATGGCTAAGAATCCTCTAGGATTATCATGGTTTTTGATGAAGGGGAACTCTAACCCTAGATTCTTCAGAGCCACAAGGTCCTTGGTGTGCTCTAAGCGTATAACATATAGTAGATGTAGATAACTGATGGTGAAGGCAGCAGCATCCTGATTGCGCCGGATGAGGTAACTCGAATCCTGCACTCAAAACTCATTAGCCAAGAAAAAAACAACATCATGGAAAATAGCATTTTAGCATGGAGCATGCAGTATGGATAAAGCGCTCAAATAAGCATGGCTCATTCAATTGGTTTTTTTTAACCATGGTTTTTTTAACCATGAGGATAAGTGGACTTGGCCAAAGATAAAGTGCAAGATGGAGGAAACCATGATGGGAAGGATTGATGCGATCTGACGCAGGCAGGAGGCGATTGCCTTGCAATACCATCAAATTTTTTTAGAGTTTTGGAGAGTATTTGTATTTTTGTGGGTTTTGAAAATATTTAGATTTTTGTGGATTTTGGAAATATTTGATTTTTTTGGTTTTTTTTTTTGAAAATATTTGATTTGTTGGAGTTGTTTTTGGAAAATATTTGATTTTTTGTTGGTTTTGGAATATTTTGATTTTTTGTGATTTTGAAATATTTGATTTTTTGTGATTTTGGAATATTGCCATGCCGTGGTGGCATTGCCAATTATGAAAATTGACCGGCGAAGGGGTCCTTTGCTACCTCCCTTGTCATTAAAGAACGCCCAGAGTAGGGCGTGCAGTTTAACGCGGTGCCCACGAGCCGATTGCACATGGTTAACTGTGTAACCATCAAAGCCACGCCTGAAATAGACAACTAAAGTCTAGCAAAAAAAGAGAATTCTGGAGATAAGCTTGGATATGGGTATTCGGTGAGTTGGGTTTGGGTTTCTTCCTTGGCACAACCATTAGAAGGGATGTCTCATGAAGCACGTGGCTTTTGAATCACTTGAATATTTTGGAATTTTGAGTGATTGACCAATTGATTGTAGGGACATGCTTACGATCGGGTCCGTTTGGATCTCCGCAGGGACTTTGCCCTCTTGACATGCCCATTAATTTGATTGATTTGATTTTTGATTGTTGCATGCTTACGGCCGGGTCCATTTGGATCTCCGCGGGGACTTTGCCCTCTTGACATGCATTGGAAATTCATTTTGATTGGTCATTTGATTGGATTCTGATTCTGCCCATTCTCTTAAAGACTTCCCTTCGTCAGGAGGGTGTTGGGTTTTCATTCTAACACTTATAACAACATGTTTTCTGATGATGAATAACTTCAATTGAGGTTTGATACACTTGACACATGACAAAGAACCCAATGCAATACTTGATTGTTTGTGTATTCAAAATACTTAACTTCACATGTTTCATCATGTAGGTAAAAATGCACAAAGTCAAGCTCTCTCAAAGCAAGTGAAAAAGATCACAAAAAGCAAAAGACAAGGTCACCTGTCGACAGACACAAAAGACCTGTCAACAAATCTCATAGGTGTGATCTGCCAGAAGACCCATAGTTCAGGAAGTCTTCATCTGTCGACAGATGGGAAGTCGACTGTCGACAGATCTCACAGTCTAGAACATCCAGACTTCTGTCGTTTGCACAAAAGAGGACATTTGTCGACAGATGGTCTTCGACTGTCGACAGATCTCACAGAGCTGAAGATCCATACTTCTGTTTATTGCAAACTTACTGTCGCCTGTCGACAGATGGCCAAGACCTGTCGATAGACGGAGTATAATTCAAACTACAGAAAGTTTCTAAGTTATCCTAGGAGGTGTTTCCAACTCTCACGTTTCTCCATGTGAGAACTCCTATATTTAAACATCTCTTTGGAGGAAATTTCGAACACAAGCAGCCACAACCAAAAACCCTAGAGCTACTCCAAGTTTCACAAGAGTTGTTGCTGCCCTGCTTCAGACTGCTGCACAGAGCCCTAAAGATCCGTCGATCTAGCAGTTCCTGAAGGAAGAACGTCGAAGATTCAACCTCTCCATCGACTCAAAGCATTCAAGTCGAAGATTGAACTTCCTTCAGGTGTTCTCAGAAGAGTTCTTCCAGGATTTATTCTCTCACTCAGAACTCTCGGTTTTCATATTTCTACCATCCGTGTGTGTGTTGTGGTGATTCAAGCGTCCTGTGCTTGAGATCACGTGTGAGTGTGTTCTGATCGTGGGTGCACATCAGAAACACGTGTGTGTGAGTTGTAGTCACCGAACTCGCTCATAAGCAGTTTTCTTTGTGTGTGTGTGTGTGTGCCATGGACGTAGGATACACGATTTGTGTACTCCGAACCACGTAAATCTTCGTGTCTTGTGGTTGAATGATTTTCACGTTAGATGCTTGATAGGCACGTTGCATTCACACACTAGATAGATTGCTAACTCACCTACACATCGTCAACACATCTAAGTCTCACGTTGTTTCTACAGAAAATTCAAAAGACTTTGTTGTGATTGAAAAGGGGTGTTTTCAAACTTTTAATTGGTAGTAATCTATTCACCCCCCTTCTAGATTACATATTGGGATTCCGCAAACCATTCAGAGGGTGCTTCAGGAAGGTTCCATCTGCCCAGCTACCCATACTACCCATACTTCTGCCAATAAGGAGGAAAAAATAGACTTTGAACGCCGTTCAGGCATGGCTGTGACGATGACGGTGTCAACCAGGAGCAAACGGCTGTGGGCGCCGTGAAGTGTGTGCGGATGCCGATGCCCAGGGCAAACCTAATGACACAGGAGAGAGTGCGGGACTCCTGGCGCGGAGTTATCATAATGAAAAAATGCTGGGACAGCATGGCAATGCTAAACAAATATTCATCTTTTTAGGGATTTTCTCGACACTTGGTAGATAAAAATTTTCAAAGTAAGAATTTGGAGGATTAAAAGAAGACGAATGCCCATGCCCTGCGTTGGGGTGGATGTGCCCTTCGTTGGGGGCGAGACTCAGGGGAACTAAATGAATTTACATTTTTTATTCAAATTTAGAGGACAAGTGGGGACTAAAGCCCCGAAAACAGTGCGAGAAGGGTCGAAGGACCCGATTAAAAACATGGGGGTGCGAAATGCTAAAAAGACGAATGCCCTGCGTTAGGGCGAGACTCGGGGGAACTAAATGAATTTACATACATTTTTTATTCAAATTTAAGAGGACAGTGGAGACTAAATCCAAAAAATAGTGCGAGAAGGGTCGAAGGACCCGATTAAAATGAGATGCGAAGACTACAAGAAAGATGAATGCCTGCGTTGGGGCAAGACTTGAGGTTCTACAGGAATTTACATTTTTTATTCAAATTTAAAAGGACAAGTGAGGACTAAAGCCCGGAAAACAGTGCGAGAAGGGTCGAAGGACCCGATTAAAATGGAGATGTGAAGACTACAAAAAGGATGAATGCCCTGCGTTGGGGCGAGACTCGAGGGTCTACACGAATTTACATTTTTTATTCGAATTTAAAAGGACAAGTGGGGACTAAAGCCCCGAAAACAGTGCGAGAAGGGTCGAATGACCCGATAAAAACACAGGGGCAAACACGAGAAAAAGACTGTGGAAACTCCGGAGGGCCCGAAGGGGTTTGGAGGATAGGTAGGGCGCGATGCCCTGGGTAGGAACAAAATCCGGATGGCCCGGATGAACAGAAACAAAAAGGCCGCGAGGGGCCGACTGGAAAGGTGCACAGCGTAGGGTGCTAAAAGATGTGCCGCGTGGGGCACTGGATGGACAAAAGTGGGCGCGATGCTCGGTGTATGCTAAAGGATCATAAAATAGATGAAAATATAAACGCCTCCCGTGGGGAGGGAATGTGGAGAACCCACGGGTAGGTGCTAAGTAGCATAAAAGATGATTCAAAAAAAAGGGGAGTGAAGTCCCCTAACTTGTTTCCGTGCCCGGCGATTAGATTTGACTTGGGGGTCGGCGTTGGGACCCTTAAGTATCTCCTCACAAATCTTGCCCAGCGAGCTGATGGACGTGTTCTTCTCCTTTGAATTGAACGGCTCTTGAAAATTAAAGGAAAATTGTTGACTTCTGTTGAAGTTTCGATGAAGAGTGATAACTCCCGTGGAATAAAATTCAGTGAAAGGGTGGGGAGTTCCACCGGCAATGTCAGAAGCAACAATAAAGGGACTGTGCCCAAAGCTTGTATGGCGTGAGACATGAGAGGGGGCAGGCCCCTATGGGTAGTTGATTGTGCCAATGGTTTGGCTCTGGGGTGCGTAAGCACAATCTGCATTGGTGATGCCTCCGTTGGAGCAGAAAGGTGCAACAGTGGTAATCCCTTGAAATATGATTAAATGGACGGGTGGAGAGTTCCACCTGGCTGAGTTAAAGGCAACAATGAGGGGCTCGTGCCCAGCGATTGTATGATATGTGATATGGAAAGGGGCACGACCCCTTAGGAATCGATTGTGCCAAGAATTTGGCTTTGGAGTGCGATAGCACAATCTGAATAGTTAACCCCTTCACTGGAGTGGGAAGGTTCACAACAACGTGTGAGGGGCCATGAGAGCCTGGAGGGAGAGATTCCCTATGAGTACTTGAAAATGAACCCGGTTGGCGACGAGTATGATTGGAAAATTCTAAAAAGGCCTCTTGACGACCATGATGGGAGGGGAGAACTTCCGCTCAACAAAAATGCCCGGATGCGGACAATGACCGGCATGCGGTAGATGAAATCATGGTTTTGAAAAGCATGCCCGGTCCCGGGACTGAAATAATTGGCTCGGAAAATGTGCCCGTCATATTGACAATGACCGGCATGCGTGGAATAATTCTGGGATTTTAAAAAGCATGCCCGGTCCCGGGACTGAAATAATTGGCTCGGAAAATGTGCCCGTCATATTGACAATGACCGGCATGGTGGAATAAATTCTGGGATTTTAAAAAGCATGCCGGTCTCGAGACTTCCTTTTGCTGCTGACACGACTTTTTGCTCCTTGAAAATTTACGCCTGCTCCAGCGAACAGGAGTGGATATGGTGGGTAGAGTGAATAGCTGTATGGACTGTGGAGGCGTAATGGATGGCTGTATGGCTGGTGGCGGTGTAATGGGTGTGATAGCAAGGGGTTGCTCGGGTTCGGCTGCCAGGTTATTGGCGGTATGGGAGGTGCAATGGTTGGTGTAATGATGGGTGGGGCTTAATTATGGAGGGTTTAATAGTGGAAGGTTTGGTAAATGTGGATGGCGGTGTGGGAGGGGTAAGTAAATGGCGCACGAACATGACCTCGGAAGGTTCATTATTGTAGCACCAAGTGGTTCTTGGAGGGGTTCGGTATTGGCAACTTCAGCCCGAGCAACAAGCTGTGGTGGAAGTGGAGGTTGTTGTGGTGAAGGCATGGGAATCGGTATAAGAGCGGAGCAGGCGCAACGTAGGCACAGGAGCTTCTTCATAAAAAAAAGGGGCGTCGTAGGGCCCAACTGGGGGTTGTTGAGTCCGAAAAGGACGAATCAGTGGACGCCTGGGTGGCGGAATGCCATGGTAAATGGGGGTATGCAGAGGCGCATATGATTGGATGTTGTATGGTGGTGAGGTGGATGGTGGATGGCGTCCACTGATTCGTTCTCTCTCGGCTTAATTGATCAAAAAGATCTACGATCGGGGAGTGCATTAATGGGCTCGAATGTAACATCCCTGCTCGTAGAGCTCCTCCATGGAGGTGATCTAGTTCATGGCCAGGATGTGCCTGAACCTCGGAGTAGAGTTTGAAATGATTATTTTAATTTGCTCTGACTCCGAGAGCTCACGCTGCAAGCGAGCGGCCATTGACCTCCAACGGTCAGCAAACTGTACAAATCCTCATCGGCCTCCATCTTCTCGGATGCCAGATCTGTTATAGAGAGATAAGGGCTGACGCGGTCTTTGTACCTTTGAAGGAATTTCTTGTGTAGGAGCGGAAGTCTCCTGCCTCACTTGGCTCTAGGGAGTAGAACCATTCGAGTGCAGGGCCGTCAAGAGATTTTCTAAATAAAAATGCCAACGTGAGGGGGTCACGTTGCCAGCGGGAAGACTCATAAAGGAATTCTTTGACGTGAATGTAGGGATTACCTGTGCCATTATACAATCGGTACGTAGGCATCTCCGAAGGAGGAACGTAAATTTTTGGGAGAGTCGGCATGGCGGAAACGGGTTACCCTTGGAATTTGAAAATTCATTGATTTGATTCTCCAGAGTGTTCAATCTCTGGAGAAGAGCATGTTCTGGAGAAATGAGGGGCTGCTGGGCCTGTGAGGAAATATGTGGGGGTGGCCTGGAATAGGTGGGCCTTCCCAAGGGACGGTCTGTACGGACCGGAGCACGGGAGTGCAAATGGCCAGGGGGCCGAGGTGATGAAGGATGTACAGGGGTATGTGGCGAAGTTGCCGGAATGTACAAAGGCGGGTGCCTGGGGGAAGGAGAGGGAGGAGGAGTCGCGGAAGGAGTCACACCCTCAACCAATGATTGTACCATACAAAGTTCTTGAGGTGTAAGCTGATCCAGTGCAGCTAGGACATGTTGCACTGTGGAATCATGTGGGGGGACAGGCTCTTGCCGGGTTTTGATTGGAGGCAAATGTGAGGGAACATCAGATTGGTTAGTGCGCGGGTGCGGACATAACCGTAAGAAGTGGAGGTTTGTCCCTCACGGTGGTGAGATGGACCAACATGGGACTGGAAAGATGGGGATCTAACATTATCCTCATAGTCCTCATGATAAAAATTGGCATGATAAAATGGGTCCATTTTTAACAAAGCATAAGCGAACAAGTTGAACAAAGATTAATCAATCAATATGTGGTTCAAACAAGTTGTAATGCTTAACGCTTGTTTTAGGAGTTGACACAATTAATTAAATGGATTCAGGCATGTGTGTCTTTCCAATGAGATTCTAGCTGGGTAAAAGATATATACTTCGGGGCATAACTAGAATCACCTCTCACCACGCAATGAGATAACTATACCCAGGTCAACGGAAGGGTACCGCCAGCTCGGTCTGCCGTGAGGGAATCCACGGGGTACGAAGTCTTACGGGGTTCCGGGAGAAGGTTCACTAATCCAAGGGACAGAATGCCCAATGGAGAGTTTGCCCTCACCAGAAAGGGTGGTGGAGCCTAGGAAATGAGGGAAGGAGGTCCCCCGACCGATGCAAAATGCTTAATATGCAACAGTTTATAGTAAAAAATGGCAGAAGGCGCGTTTCTGTCAGTACTGTAAATCACGTCCGGCACGGCGGCGCGAATCAAAAATCGCGTCCAGTCACCTGGACGCGGAACTGAGAGCCCTAGAAGGCTATCAGCGACGCGTCAGGTCCCTGTGGATGGACTGCTGAACCAAAAAGTGTCGACCTCTACCGCCGCGATAAACACAATTGAGTCTGGCTACCCCGCCGAGTTATAGCAAACTGAATCGCGTCCGCTGTGTTAGACGTGATTCCAAACAGTAATCCGGGTCAAAACAAAAATGGCAGAAGGAAAGACAGTAAAAGAACGCCATGTGGGGCGAAAACAAAGTGGCACACGTGGGTGCCAAAAAGGGTAACGCCACGTGGGGTAAAAAGGAGAGGCACACGTGGGTGCCTAAATGAGGTACCCGAGCTAAATAAAGAGCGTCCCACCATGATCGCCAAGTTGTAGATTCTATTTTTCGCTCCCGTCTTACGGGGAGGACGAAAAATAGTCCACACCAATAACGTGTATGGATACACGTGAAAAAGGTGATAAACAAACAGTGGCCCGTGGGCGATTAAAAGACAATAAAAGCAATAAAGACAAACCGTGATCGCCAGATGCCGAGGGCGCCAAAAGAACGCTGCGTGGGCGTAAAGAACGGGAGAGAAGGGATGTGTACCTTTCACCGTGGATCGCACGGGATGTGTGGGGCGGGTTCTTTCCTCCTCCTTCCACGGCCGGCCGGCGAAGGAGATTCAACTCGTGTACCTGAAGAGAAAAGACAACAAAAGCAAGAAGTAAAAATGGATTAGAAGGCGTGTAGTAAAGAGGCCTTAAAAAAAATGGAGACAAAAGACAAAATGAAAAGGGGATAACGCACCTTTTGGTGGCTTTATAAACCCTAAAGACAGGTGTGTAGTGTGCATGCATGCAATGTGAAAATGAAAAGAAAATGTAAAGGACTACGTGGGGTCCAGAGGAAGGAAAAGCGGGGTGCTTCACCGAGGAGGCCGGACGACACATGACGAAGCTGTGGAGGGCAAACGAGAGGAGGAAGGCGACGATCCGCCTCCGGATGTGCGTGCGATGGAGAGGAAGACAGGCAGCGTTGGGGGAGACGAGAAGCATACTGCGTCGCGAGCAGGGCTCCGCCGTAGGAGGATCCCCTCCCTTTCTCTCTCTAGAATCCTCCTCCCTCTCTCTAAAATCTCTCTCTCTTTCTCTCTCTAAAAACTCACTCTCTCTCTCTCTCTAAAATGCCGGGCCAAACCCAAATGAAAGCCCCCTTCCTTCCAGGTGAAGCGCTGACTGAGATTTAAGGTTCTGGGTCAAAATCGTGTCCAGGACAGCCGCCGCGTTTTAAAGAAGGTCGGTTTGAAAAGCGTGAATTGCTGAACCGCCTTTAAATCGCATCCAGTAACATTGGGACGCGTTTTAGACTCGCATGGTTTCGAGGCAACCGACTCGTGAGTGCGTTGTCAGTCGACGGGACGTTGATGTGACTTTTCTGAATCGCATCCAATATACTGGAGCCTTTTAATGTTCTTCCAAGAAACACGTCGACCGGACGAACGCGAATAAAGAGATAGGTCGGTGACTGGTTTAGCGACGGAACAGCGACGGAAATCTCATGAATCGCGTCCGCCGAACTGACGCCTTTTAATGTTCTTCAAGAACACGGCGATTGAAGTGGTCGCGAATTTGAAAGGCGGTTCAGCGATAGAATATTTTGTCATCGCTAATCCGTCGCTGATTGGCGACAGATTAGCGACGGAAATTTGACCGTCGCTATTCCCTTACTGAGTGACCTTTTGCGACCAGACCCCTCCTGGGGAAGCATCAAGGAAAAATGGGTGAAATCAGGAATATTGGAAAAAACACTCTTGCGGGGCAAAAAGTGGGTCATTTTGGGCGTTACGGTGCAACTCAAAAATATGCCCGCGATGGGAAAATTCGCGTGTCTACAGGTATGAGCTCAAAAAAGCTTGCCAACCTATGGATAATGACAAAGAATTTACAAGGTTTTGCAATGGCAAAATCATAAGATATGTCACAAGTTATACTAACTTGCCATCAAGTCTATGTTATCACTAATAAAATCATAAGATAGTGGTGAGGATCAGTTGTTTTAGAGGCAACTTAGATGTTGCTTGTTTTCATAAAAAAGACTATTAATTCCAAAATACCTTGCCATAATAACTGTATTATGTTTGACATATCATGCCAAAAAACATCATATTTAAAATAAAATATGTTATTTATGATATTTTCTATTGAACCAAATAACCACTAAAAATCAACATCAAAACACAAGTACCACTTAAAGAAATACAACTTAGAAAACACAAAAAAAACTCTACATTCACATCCACCTAAAACATTAAAAATATATTCCCCAAAAATAATATTTTTTTTGGCAGGGGGAGGGGGCCAGGTGGGGGGTTTAGCAGGGGTAGGGGGGCCGGGTGCAGGGGTCGAGGGGGGCCGAGTGGGGGGTTTAGCAGGGGGGGGGGGCCGTGCAGGGGGAGGGGGGCCGGGTGGGGGGTTTAGCAGAGGGAGGGGGGGCCGCGTGCAGGGGGGGGGGGCCGGGTGGGGGTTTAGCAGGGGGAGGGGGGCCGCGTGCAGGGGGAGGGGAGCTGAGTGGGGGGTTGGGAGGGGAGGTGGCCGCGTGCAGGGGGGGGGGGGCGGGTGGGGGGTTGGAAAGGGGATGGGGAGGTGCAGGGGGAGGGGGGCCGGAGAAGGTGGCGGGGGTGGGGAAAGAGGGGGAGGGGGGATACACGTACGGGTCGGGGCGGCCGGCGCGGCCGGCGGCGAGGGGCGCGGCGGCGAGGGCGGTGGCAAGTGGCGCAGCGGCGAGCGGCGGCGAGGGCGCAGCGGCGAGCGTGAGAGAGAGAGAGAGAGAGAGAGAGAGAGAGGGAGAGGGAAAAAGAGGCGGGGTTTCGCGAAAGGGGTATAGGCGTTTACCGACGGGATTCTGACGGAAATATTTCCATCGAATATCCGTCGGTATTACCGACGGAAAATTATCCGTCGGAAAAATCCGTCGGTAATGCTGCATTTCTTGTTGGGACCATACTGCCAGGTCGCTCGATTATTGTGCAGTGACGACATCAGCCGCGTCACCCCCTCGACTCATGCGCGCCATCATGGCGCTCCTCTCCAGCCGCACCAGTCGAATCAGAGTCAACGACCATTGGCCAATCTGGGTCTGTACATGTCAAGATCTAGACCTTGGCCAAAGTCAATGAACACCAACCGTTGGATCTGATCGGCCCCCTAACACTATAAATATTGGGGTCTGCTACCAAAAAACCACCCTTGCTTTTGCACGCAATCATTCTTCAGATGACCAACCGACATGCCGACGATCTTGCTCCGATGTCCGAGCATCCATCGTCATTCATGTTCTTTGCTTTCTTCCTTCAGAGGTAAGAGATGAGATCTACCTCATCCAGTTCTTTCACGTAGTTTTCCTCTTTTGAAGGATCTCCTTTCAAGAACTTCTCTGCTTCAGCGTCATTCGAAGCGACCTCACCTCATCCTTCTAAGACAAGGTCATCTCTCCTGAAGGCTTCTCGGTCCGACGTTCAGGCGTCAGATCTTGCCGAGGAGTCTTCCGATCTGGAGGTTGGTCTTGGGACCTATGCTCCCAAGAAACCCTCATCCCATACCTCAGGATCTTTCGGAATGATGACACCGTTGCTGATGCTTGGTGCGAGATCGATGACGAGACTTTAAATGGATGAAGAGCCATCTAGGTCTCGTCTTCCTCGAGGGCTCCACCTTGTACACTTCCAAGAAGCTCAAGCCACTACACCATGGATGACGGAGTTTGCATTTACTTCGAGGTCGTCCGAGCAGGCTTCCATCTACTTCTCCATCCTTTCATCATTTTTTTCCTTCTCAAGCTGGGAGCCGCTCCATCGCAGTTGACCAACTCCTGGAAGTTGGTTGTCGGCTTCCTGGCAGCCTATGCCTTGGCCGAGGTCCTTTCGACATATGCCTTTTCTTTTATTGTTTTTTCATAAAAGCATCAGAGACTGGCTATACTTCACAGCTCGGTTAGGTCGGAAAATTCTTAGTCGAATGTCTTCCTCTGTCCATAACCAGAAGAGGAACTTTATCTTTGTTCATTGCCCAACCGGATGGCCCTTCCTGACCACATGGTTGGCGATTAACATCCGAGATAAGCTTTCCACCCTCCTACTCTTGTTGCATCTGAGCTATCAGAGTTCGAGTCTATATAGGTGGTGGAGCCTATCGAGCTGTTCGAGCCTTCTGAGAAGCTATTCGAGTTGATTGCCAAGACCGACCGAAGCGAAGTTTCCTCGACAACGCTTCCCTTTGGTTTTTGTTGATTTCTTCTGAAAAAAAAAGCTTTTCTCCGCTCACAGTAATGGCTGACAAGGGCAAGTCGTCGATGGCTATGGACATCTCCAAGCAAAAGGGAGCTTCCCTTGCTAAGATGACCTTAAGAGGTTCTCTTCTCGTAGGGGTAAGAGGAGCGCCTCAAAGCCACCGAAGTGACTGAGGAAGGAGCGAGAAGATGACGACTCACTCCAGCGGCCACATAAAAAATGCCGCGTCTCGGAGACCTAGCCGGCAGGGTCTCCCAAACGACCATGGGAACAACAAGTCACGCCTCGGTCAGGCGACCTCCAAGAAGCACCGATCTCAGGCTCCTCCCAATCGCGTCGATTAGTGCAGCCGGTGGGGGAGCCCTCCACGACCGAATGGGGCCGGCTGACGATGCCGACTAGCGCCAAGGCTCGTGCCTTGGGCAGAAAGCCAATGAGGTCATCGAAGACCTCTATGTTATCATGCAAGACCAGCTGGTGCTGGTCAAATCCGTGTTGCTGAAGGTTGAGATGACAAGGACCAACCCCGTGAGATGAGTCACTAAGGCGAAGAAGGCCAAGGTCGCCAAGAAGAGGGCCCAAGAGGCCAAAAAGCTCCTTTCCAAGGAGCAGCAAAGGGTGAAGAATGCCAAGGAGAGTGTTGCTTGGCTGAAGTTTGAAGTTGAGAATCTCAGCAAGACTCTGCGAGCCAGAGGGAGGCAAATGCGGTTTGCATGGCCGAGATTGTGAAGCTACTTAAAGAAGAGCATGCGAAGGCCATTGCCAAGTACCGCACATCCGAGGAACTCAAAAAGCAATCGACAAACTCTTCCAGATCTGCCTTGATGACTCTGAGAACTCCATCTCGAATACAACCTGTCGGGATTGGTGGATGACTTTGAGGAGAATGCCAATGCCGAGGATGAGAACATTGAAGAGGCCGTCGACAATGTACTGGGTTCCGCCATCGAGGAGGGCCTAGAAGCAACTATTGAAGCTATCGTCGCCGACAATTCGTCGACACTGATGATGTCGCCGAGGTTTAGGTGCCTTAGTGAACAAGCGCCAAGGCCTTTTGTACCTTCTCTCATTTAAATACAACTCATTTTCTTTGCCATTGCAAACATTTTTGCCAATTGCAATGATTCTCATGTTCGGGTCTTCAATCAATGTCGAGAACTCGCCCTTGACAGATTTTAGTTCAGAGCAGTTGAGGCCATGCCTGATGCTAGCACTATGGTATTTATATGGCTAAACATAGCAACCTCATGTGTGGTCGATGAGTTGAGTGCTTGTTTGATCAGGTGGTTGAAGCAGCCGAGAGTGCTAGACCTCGCGCCGCCACTGCCGACACTTTAGACCAGACCACTTTGTGGAAGATCACTGGTGCCTACATGATATAAATAAGCGACGATGCTATAGAGCGACTCACATCAACCCTGAGACGATGCTAAAGTGACTCGTCATCAATCAGATTCATAAGTTACGAGGTGACCTTGCTCCATGTGACATCTCTCAATTCCTAACTAATGCTGAAGCAACCTCGTCTGGCAAACTATGATGTTCTGTCCATCGCGAGTGCTAAAGGGTCCTTGCTTTCATATCATATCGGTCGTCGTCTCTCATTCCTGCAAGTGCCTAAGCAACCTCGTCCAACGAACTATGACGTCCACGTATGTCAAGAGTGCCAAAGTGACCTCGCCTTCACTTACGTTAGACTCGTCTTGGGTTACAGACGAGTGCCAAAGCAAACTCGTCTAGGGAAACTATGATGTCTATGTATCTCAGAGTCAAAGAGACCTCGTCTTCATATCATGTCGAATGTCGTCTCTCAGTTTCTAACGAGTGCCGAAGTGACCTCATCCAACAAACTACTGCTAGTTATAGGTGCCCTACAAGCCAATTCACGTGAGTGACGGCACTTGTAATTATGTACAATATCTTTTGGTAATATTATATGGTATTTTCTCACTGTATATTCCATGCATTTGTATACTGTGATGTCCATGGGTCTGTGCAATGGGAATGGAACATGATGAGATCATGATAATGAGACAGATTCTCTTTAAACACAGATCCTAAATATTCCTAGTCGTAGGTTACTCAAGAAGGACATTGAGATGACAGGAAAGACTGGTGTGCCATATACCTGTCCATATGATGGAAGCAGCTGTTCTCATAGCTGTTTGTGTGGAGACACTAGGGATATAGTGCAGGTGCTTATTAGGGATGAGTTCACTGAATGATCCGTTCTCGGAATGCTATATTAATGATACCTGATTGTCAGCTAGCAATTCCGTAGTCTCAGTTGTGTAACTGGTCCTCAGACTTGAGACACTAAAGATATCTTGTTTGAGTACTCCATTCTTTGATATTGGATTTATAGGTCTGGATGTTCCAGGTCTAGTATAGCCAGTCATTGGGAATGGTAGCCAACCTTACGAAGGCAATTATGTGTCAATAAAGGATCATCCACTCTCGGTATCGTGAGAGGAATATCCCATATTGTCTTACTCAGACAAATCCCTGGCCAGGGTCAATTGGATTTAGTGAGAAGGAGTTCTCCGGGAGAATCCGATAAGAGTTTGACTTTAACAGATTCCGTATAGGCCTGACAACACCATGCCTAATATACGGTCTCTGGGATAATAGACGGATGAGGGACTAAGATACACGGTAACTGTGGGCAGACAGGTCCAATGGATTTGATCACTCGTATCGTCTGGGGATTATGGCATAGTGGCCTAGTATGTTCATAATCGATGAGTTGAGTGAATTATTATGGAGATAATAATTCACTAAGTCAGAAGGAGTTCTGACGAGTACAACTCACGGCCAGTTCGATATTGGGCCTAGAGGGTCACACACATAAGGTGGATAACGCGATGAATAGAGGATTGGATAAAAGTTATCCAATAAGCCTTATTTAACCCATTATGGACCTATTGGGTAAGACCCAATAAGCCTTGACAAGGATCCATTAAGGGAGCATACCAGGATCATGCCACCTCACCCCCTTCTAGAAGGAGGACACCTCATCATTACCCATGATGACATGATGAGGTGTCCCTGCGAGGTGTCCTTGTCATGATTACATGAGAGGTGTCCCTGCGAGGTGTCCCTCCTGTCATCATGACATGATGAGGTGTCCCTGAGGTGTCCCTCTGTCATGATATGATGAGGTGTCCCCATGAGGGTCCCCTCTCTTGTCATCATGACATGCGAGGTGTCTTGCAAGGTGTCTCTTGTCATGATTACATGGTGAGGTGTCCCTGTGAGGTGTCCCTCTTGTCATCATGACATGATGAGGTGTCCTTGGGAGGTGTCCCTCTTGTCATCATGACATGGCGAGGTGTCCCTGTGAGGTGTCCCTTGTCATCATGACTTGATGAGGTGTCCCTGATGAGTGTCCTTTTTGGCTCTCTATAAATAGAAGGGGTTCTCTTTGAAGTTCATAGGCTAGAGCTTGAGAAGAGAACCCCCACTTCATCCCCCCTTCCCGTCCTCCCTCCTGTGCTCTCCCTAGCAAGAGGAGAACTGGAGGGCCGAGCCCTCTTGTTGTTGCTGCTACTTGCTGCTGTTGGCCGCTGTGTGGCGTTGCACGACTAGGAGGAGTGGCACCACCGGTGTAGGAGGGGTCATCGTCATCGCCGATCATCCACTGTGTGGATACCGCTAGAGGGAGTCTCGCGAGAGCTCCTTCAAACAAGGACTAGTTCTGCGCTTCAGGGGATATACGATCTCCCCTAGGTGAGATTGTCTCACGCCTTATTTGTATGTATGTTTACATGCACCGTACATCATAGCCCGATCAAGTACATAGATGGAAATCGATTTTTGTTTTACTTCCGCTGCGCATGTGATGCCCCAAGTCGATTTCCAACAGTGGTATCAGAGCCAAGGTTAGGCTATGATGTTCGGGTTTTGATATTTTGATCAATTCAGATCGATTAAGAGTTAATCCATGTATTAGATTAAGAGTTAATCTAATAGTTTATTAGTTAAAGTGTTTAATTAATTTCTAGTAGCTTATATATCCATGTGATGTGTATATTGTGGGCGGATGATCATGGACCTATGTGTGGATGGTGATTCATTGGGGTCTGCGAGCCCCCTTCTCTTCTCATTAAAATCGTTGTGTATTTCTACCTCTCCCATGGTGTAATTCCCCTTGATATGATCAAGGTTTCTTAATTGATTAAATGTACATTTTTGGGCTTGCGTGCCTATAGTTATTTGTAATTATTTGAAATCACTCTCGGAGGGGCGGAAGACGTGGAATACCAACGAAGCTAATGACGAAGAGGAGGATGAACACCGTGCATGGGATGCGTTGGGAACACACATAGGGTTTTGTGATCAAGCTTTTTGGCTCAGGCTTGATCATGCTAGAATTTGGTCCATGATCATCTGGTGTGTGGTTATTTATATATATGATTTATATTCTTTTCCGCACCTACTAGGTACATATTTGCATGCGATGTAAGTATATGCTAAATATATATGTGGGACGTGTATTATTTAGCTATGAGACCACTCAAATAAAATAAAAACCCCTCTGCTTTTAATATATTAAGTCGGCAAGCGTGTAGCAATAAGATTGACTCACGTGGCCTTCCATCATTATAGGGCAGACGTCTTTTCTTGATATAGATGGGTTGGCGGAGTCACTCCGGGCTCACCTATATTGGGATTTGATATCTACCCTACGACATGGAGATGTTACCGGTGACTTGAGGACATGGTATGCTTGGCCGAGTCCCTCGGGAGCATATCACCGAATCAAACTCATCTAGTAATGATGGTGTTGACTTAACCAACATCATGGTTGGCGGAGTCCCTCTGGGCCATGGTGATTTGGAGGCCAAATTATGAGGAATCACAAGAGTTGTGATTGACAAGAGTTGCCTACCATTTGGGCTTGGTATGATTGGTCGAGTCCCTCGAGTCATGTCAAGATGCCAAATTGGATCCCGATCCCCACTAGGAGTTTGCCGAAACTTCCAATTCACATGCTAGAGGGTGTCATGTGTCTTGCGAGAAAATAGTGGGATAAAATTGAGATAAAAATCCATGTCTTAATTTTCTACAAATCCAAAAGTCTGCATGTTATTTATTTCTGCTACATCTTTATTTTTCAGAAAAATGTCGCTTGCAAACCACTCCGTAGCATATTAGATGCCAATCGTCTCACTGGTCCTAACTACGCTGA
The DNA here is from genome assembly GCA_014218235.1 of Colocasia esculenta. Taxonomy (NCBI): domain Eukaryota; kingdom Viridiplantae; phylum Streptophyta; class Magnoliopsida; order Alismatales; family Araceae; genus Colocasia; species Colocasia esculenta. Next base: position 18,381 of record JACBKR010001491.1, on the reverse strand, counting down.
TTGGCTTCGGAACCTGAGAATTGTTCTTACGGCGGAGAAAATTGCGTATGTCCTCGATGAGATCGTGGCCGAGCCAGTGGAAGGGACTAGTGAGGAAGTTATTTCTCACTATAAGAAGTATAAGGAGGACTCGGTTCTTGCTCAATGTTATATGTTAGCCTCTATGACTCCAGCTGCAAAGACAGCATGAAAAGATGGAAGCTCAATCCATCATGCTGCATCTTCGCACCTTGTTTGAGGAGCAAGGACGGACTCAAAGATATGAGATATCAAAGAGCCTGTTCAGGATGAGGATGACAGAAGGGGCATCGGTTCAGAACCATGTCCTGAAGATGATTGAGTGGATCGAGAAGCTCACAGGTCTAGGACTTGTCCTCGAGGATGCCTGTGTGTGGATCTAATACTTCAATCCCTTCCAGATTCCTTTTCACATTCATTATGAATTTCAATATGAACAAATAGTGGCAACCCTACCTGAGCTCCTTAATATGTTGAGGGAAGCTGAGGGTTCCATTAAGAAGGAGAAGCCAGTTCTCCATGTTGATGAGATCAACAAGAAGAGGAAGGCACGGAAGACCCTTAAGAAGGGCAAAAGCAAAGGCAATAAAGCGGGCAAGGCAAAGGTTGCCAAGAAAGACCCGGCCAAGGATAAAGGAAAGTGCTTCCACTGTGGCAAGGATGGGCATTGGAAGAGGAACTGCAAGGAATACCTTGCAGAAAAGGCAAAGCAGAAGCTTGGAGAAGCTTCAGGTATATTCATGATTGATCTCCATTTGTCAGAAAATTATGATAATGCATGGTATTAGATACCGCATGTGCATCTCATATTTGCAATTCGTTGCAGGTTCTGACAAAGTGTAGGAGACTGGCAAAGGGTGAGGTTGACTTAAGAATGGGGAATGGTGCAAAAGTTGCTGCTATTGCTATCGGCGAAGTCAACCTACTACTACCTCGTGGAGCCGCACTTGTGTTGGATAAATGTTACTTTGTTCCTTCTATCATCAAAAACATCATTTCCATTTCATGTTTGACTAAAAATGGATATAAGTTTGTTTTTTAGAACAATGGTTGTTCACTGATTTTGGATGATGAGATCATTACAAGGAACATTGTTCAATGGTTTGTTTACATTAGATGTTGCTTCACATATCATGAATGTTAGTACGTCTAAAAGAAAGAGAGATGAGGTGAACGAGGCTTACCTATGGCATTGTAGGCTAGGTCATATCCATGAGGGTAGAATTCAAAGGTTGTTAAAGGATGGATATTTGACCCATTTGATTATGAATCATATGCAACCTGTGAATCTTGCCTTCAAGGAAAGTTGACCAACTCTTCATTTAGTGGAATGGGAGAGAGAGCTTCTGAGTTACTAGAACTCATACATACTGATGTATGTGGACCTATGTCCATACAAGCCAGAGGAGGATATTCTTACTTCATTACATTCACTGATGACTTCTCAAGGTATGGACATGTGTACTTATTGAAGTACAAGTCTGAGGCCTTTGAAAAATTCAAAGAATATATAATGAAGTAGAAAATCACTGGAAAGAGTATTAAGATTCTTCGTTCAGATCGAGAGGAGAATACTTGAGTACAGAGTTCACCCAATTTCTAAAGGACCATGGGATTCTATCTCAATGGACTCCTCCTCATACACCTCAGCTCAATGGTGTATCGGAAAGGAGGAATCGCACACTGTTGGATATGGTGCGATCCATGATGAGTTTTGCCAACCTACCCATGTCATTCTGGGGATATGCCCTACAAACCGCAGCTTACCTTCTGAACAGAGTTCCAACTAAGACGTAGTGTCTACTCCATATGAGATATGGAAGGGAAGAAGCCCGATCTTAAAGTTATTAAGATTTGGGGCTGCCCTACCCACGTTAAGAGACAAAATCCTGATAAATTGGAATCAAGGTCAGAACGGTGCATATTCGTGGGATACCCCAAGGAAACTTGTGGGTATTATTTCTATCACCCCGAGGACCAAAAGGTCTTTGTTGCCAAGAGAGCAGTGTTTCTTGAGAAGGAACACATTCTTGGTGGAAACAGTGGGAGTGTGATAGAATTGAGTGAGGTTGGGGAACCTGGCTCAAGCACCATTCTGCAAGAAGAGTCTGTTCAAGTACCTATCACACAAATTCCAAATTTGTAGGTCAAGTAGAGTTCCTATCCCTCCTGAAAGATATGTGGGACATATCAAGGGACAAGACTCCGAGGATATTGATCCTCAAACCTACGAGGAGGCTATTATGAGCATAGACTCCAGGAAATGGCAAGAGGCCATGAATTCTGAGATGGATTCCATGTACTCCAACCAGGTTTGGAACCTAGTTGATGCACCTGAGGGTATTGTACCCATTGGGTGCAAATGGATCTTCAAGAAGAAGATTGGAGTAGATGGAAAGGTAGAGACCTTTAAGGCAAGGCTTGTGGCAAAAGGATATCGTCAAAGGCAAGGTATTGACTATGACGAAACCTTTTCCCCGTCGCCATGCTAAAATCTATCAGAATTTTATTGGCTATTGCAGCATACCATGATTATAGATTTGGCAGATGGATGTAAAAACCGCATTCCTCAATGGCAACCTCGAGGAAGAGGTGTATATGATACAGCCTGATGGATTCGTTTCCGAGAAAAATCCAGATAAGGTGTGCAAGTTGCTTAAGTCTATTTATGGACTAAAGCAAGCTTCCCGAAGTTGGAACATAAGATTTGATGAGGTAATCAGATCTTATGACTTCGTTAAGAACGAAGATGAGCCTTGTGTATATAGGAAGGTAAGTGGGAGTGTTATCATTTTTTTGGTGTTGTATGTGGATGACATTCTCATCATTGGAAATGATATTGGAATGCTATCCACAGTTAAGACTTGGTTATCAAAGAACTTCTCCATGAAAAACTTAGGGGAAGCATCCTACATTTTGGGGATCCGGATCTATAGAGATAGATCTAAGAGGATGCTTGGCTTGTCCCAGTCCATGTACATAGACACCATAGTCAAAAGATTTGGCATGGAAAATTCCAAAAGAGGTCTCATACCACTGAGACATGGAATTTCTCTTTCTAAGAGTATGTCTCCAAAGACTCTAGAAGAAAGGCATACATGGATAGAATACCCTATGCGTCTGCTATAGGATCTATCATGTATGCAATGTTATGTACTAGACCTGATATAGCGCATGCTCTAAGTGTTACGAGCAGGTATCAGGCAGATCCAGGTTTGGAACACTGGAAGGCAGTAAAGTGTATCCTTAAGTACTTGAGAAGGACTAAGGATCTTTTACTAGTATATGGAGGAGGTAGCCTCAAGTTGAAGGCTACACAGACTCAAGTTTCCAGTCTGATCGATGATAGTAAGTCTAACTCTGGCTATGTTTTTACCCTGAATGGAGCACAGTAAGCTGGAAGAGTTCCAAGCAAGAGACTACTGCTGACTCGACTACGAGGCGGAGTACATTGCTGCTTCAGAAGCAGCAAAGGAAGCGTCTGGATGAAAAAGTTCATCACAGATTTAGGAGTGGTGTTTGGCCATGAAGAGCCAATTTCATTGTTATGCGACAACAACGGGTGATTGCTCAAGCAAAGGAACCTAGGTCTCATCAGAAGTCTAAGCACGTTCTAAGGAGGTTCCACTTGATCAGAGAGATTGTGGCCCGTGGCGATGTAGCAAGTAAAGAGATTTCATCCGATGATAACATTGCAGATCCACTGACAAAGCCACTAACTCAAATTTTTTTGAGCGACACCGAGGTCTGATGGGAATCAGACATGTAGGTGATTGGTTTTAGGTCAAGTGGGAGATTGCTAGTTATAGGTGCCCTACAAGCCAATTCACGTGAGTGACGGCACTTGTAATTATGTACAATATCTTTTGGTAATATTATAATGGTATTTTCTCACTGTATATTCCATGCGTTGTATACTGTGATGTCCATGGGTCTGTGCAATGGGAATTGGATCATGATGAGATCATGATAATGAGGCTGATTCTCTTTAAACACAGATCCTAAATATTCCTAGTCGTAGGTTACTCAAGAAGGACATTGAGATGACCGGAAAGACTGGTGTGCCATATACCTGTCCATATGATGGAAGCAGCTGTTCTCATAGCTGCTTGTGTGGAGACACTAGGGATATAGTGCAGGTGCTTATTGGAGAATGAGTTCACTGAATGATCCGTTCTCGGAATGCTATATGGTTAATGATACCTGATTGTCAGCTAGCAATTCCGTAGTCTCAGTTGTGTAACTGGTCCTTAGACTTGAGACACTAAAGATATCTTGTTTGAGTACTCCATTCTTTGATATTGGATTTATAGGTCTGGATGTTCCAGGTCTAGTATAGCCAGTCATTGGGAATGGTAGCCAACCTTACGAAGGCAATTATGTGTCAATAAAGGATCATCCACTCTCGGTATCGTAGAGGAATCCCCATATTGTCTTACTCAGAAAATTCCTGGCCAGGGTCAATTGGATTTAGTGAGAAGGAGTTCTCCGGGAGAATCCGATAAGAGTTTGACTTTAACAGATTCCGTATAGGCCTGACAACACCATGCCTAATATACGGTCTCTGGGATAATAGACGGATGAGGGACTAAAGATACACGGTAACTGTGGGCAACAGGTCCAATGGATTTGATCACTCATATCGTCTGGGGATTATGGCATAGTGGCCTAGTATGTTCATAATCGATGAGTTGAGTGAATTATTATGGAGTTAATAATTCACTAAGTCAGAAGGAGTTCTGCGAGTACAACTCACGGCCAGTTCGATATTGGCCTAGAGGGTCACACACATAAGGTGGATAACGCGATGAATAGAGGATTGGATAAATTATCTAATAAGCCTTATTTAACCCATTATGGACCTATGGGTAAGACCCAATAAACCTTGACAAGGATCCATTAAGGGAGCATACCAGGATCATGCCACCTCACCCCCTTCTAGAAGGAGGACACCTCATCATTACCATGATGACATGATGAGGTGTCCCTGCGGGTGTCCCTTGTCATGATTACATGATGAGGTGTCCTTGCGAGGTGTCCCTCTTGTCATGATGACATGATGAGGTGTCCCTGCGAGGTGTCCCTTGTCATGATTACATGATAAGGTGTCCTGCGAGGTGTCTCTCTTGTCATCATGACATGATGAGGTGTCCCTCTTGTCATCATGATATGATGAGGTGTCCCTTGAGGTGTCCCTCTTGTCATCATGACATGGTGAGGTGTCCTGCAGGTGTCCTCTTGTCATGATTACATGGTGAGGTGTCCCTCTTGTAATCATGACATGATGAGGTGTCCTTGCGAGGTGTCCCTCTTGTCCATGACATGGCGAGGTGTCCTGTGAGGTGTCCCTTGTCATCATGACTTGATGAGGTGTCCTCTGATGAGGTGTCCTTTTTGGCTCTCTATAAATAGAAGGGGTTCTCTTTGAAATTCATAGGCTAGAGCTTGAGAAGAGAAACCACCCACTTCATGCCCCCTTCCCGTCTCTCCCTCCTGTGCTCTCCCTAGGCAAGTGGAGGACTTGGAGGGCCGAGCCCTCTTGTTGTTGCTGCTACTTGCTGCTATTGGCCGCTGTGTGGCGTTGCACGACTAGGAGGAGTGGCACCACTGGTGTAGGAGGGGTCATCGTCATCGCCGATCATCCACTGTGTGGATACCGCTAGAGGGAGTCCTCGCGAGAGCTCCTTCAAACAAGGACTAGTTCTGCGCTTCAGGGGATATACGATCTCCCTTAGGTGAGATTGTCTCACACCTTATTTGTATGTATGTTTACATGCACCGTACATCATAGCCCGATCAAGTACATAGATGGAAATCAATTTTTTTTTACTTCCGCTGCGCATGTGATGCCCCAAGTCGATTTCCAACAACTACACGTCCACGTATCTCAAGAGTGCCGAAGCGACCTCGCACTGACTAACGATGGTGTCACAAAATGGCGATGTATAAAGCGACTAGCCAATTTCCATAGTTCCATCATAGTTAAATCATGCAAATGCAATAGAAATTCAACTTTACTTACACATCGAGACAAAACCATGCAGGTGCTCGGCGTTCTATGTATGTTGACCTACACATCTTAAACATCTGGTTGGCCCCAAGACCTAGTCTTCGACCACATGATACAGGTCCCAGTTCGGAGTGAGCTTACGAACTCTATATACGAGACGACTAGCATGCGTAAACATGGTTGCCGACACCAAGTCGTCAGGTGTCGCCTCCTGGCCCCCCAGTAGGGGGCTCGAAATCAACCAAGGGATTCGCCATTGTCCACACGACGATGCTCTGAGTGACTCACTGTTGGCCTTCTTATCAGTCCTTTGGAGATACCTCCTAGAAGACCTCGTATGCTCCAAGACCCCTTTGCCGTTCACTGTTTTTGAGATCATTTAAAGGGTGTGTGGGGAAAAGCGTACTGACCTTTAGTCATGATTTTTCACAGATGGCACGAATGTTGGGATAGTGCAACATAGGTCGGCCCGGTCCGAGGTGACTACCGAGGTGATCATGCCCAAGGCTAGAGCCGACATGGCCAAGCTGAAGGAAGCCCTTTGAGGCATGCCGAACAGATGTGAGACACTGTTCCGAGCTCTCGATCTGACTTGCAAAGTCTACTAAGAGGCCTCAGCGTGAGACACTCTAATGCTCTTGTCAGTTGCTAGCCGAGCAGAATGGCCTAGCCTATGGGGTGGAACAACGTACTTATTCATGTGGAGTGTGCCTCTTTTATAGGGTTTGGATACCCTGAATGGTACATCAGCTACTGAAAACCGTCACCTCATCAGTTGTCATAACTAACCACGATCAGGTTGTGGGCATTATGATGTCTATTATTGGACACACTATCTATGGTTATTCGTACGGATAGTGCGTAGGAGTTACGCAAGTCACACTCCCAAGATTCTTACAGACACATCGTACAACCATTCCCAACCTGAGAGAACATATCATCAGTGACATCCCACCGTCGATAAAGTCATGCTTGTTAGTTATGGATGTCTTCAAGCCATCATAACTTGTGCAATCTTGTTCTTTGATAATAATAATAAGGCTTTTATATTCATTCTGTGTAATTCGTTTAACGTTCATTATGAAGTCCATGAATATGCGCAATGGATATTAATTATGATGAGATCATAACAATGAGATTAATGTCCTTTAAACGTATATTCTTAATTGTTCCTAGTCGAAGGATATCAGAAGACATCGGATATCCGGTTAGACTAGTACAGGTTGCACCTGCTCATATGATGAGGGTGACTGGTCTCATAGTCACTTGTGTGGAGACACTAAGGTGAATCTGTAGGTGCTCATTGGAGAATGAGTTCACTGAACTGATCCGTTATGAATCGCTGGATGGTAATGTTACCTAACTGTCAACCAGCTAGATTCATTGTCACAGTGGCGTGATTAGTCCTTAGACCTGAGACACCAAGGACACCTTGTTGGTGGACTTCTAGGTTTTGACCTTGACTTATAGATCTCTAGCCATGAGGTCTTAATCAGTTAAGTGATCGGATCTAGCGGAATACCCTCGAAGGTGATTGTGTGGTCAATATGGGATCGCTCGCTCTCGGTAATAGGAGAGTGAATGCTCTAGGGAAGGATGCCTGATAGTCCTTGGCCAGGGCAAGACTACTTATCAGAAAAGGAGTTTTCTGATATAGTTATGCGGCATCTAAACCAAGTGAGTACACACATTAGGGTTTGACAGTTGACCATAACCTAAGTGCACTCGGGAGCATTGTACGAGCGAAGGATTATAGTCACGTGGTAACTGATGACACAAAGGTTCCTTGATTGGGTTGCTGAACCCCAGTGCTTTCCAGGATCAAGTGGTGTTGCTTGGCACCCAACTTGATTGGAAGCCCGGTAAATTATCGTGAGACGATAATTGATTGTGTGATTAATTAATATGAGATGTTAATTAATTACCATAAGTCAATAAAGAGTTATTGAGCTTAATGGGCTGAAAACTGGACTAGCAGTTGGGCCTAGAGGGTCACACGCATAAGAGTTCCGAGCAGACTGGGCAAGGTGTTCTTTATAGACAATGACTGGGTTTTTGCGAAAAACCGCGGTGTCTATAAATATACGCTGAGAGTTAAAACCTGGGCCAAGCTCCAGGCTTAACCCTGGCCGCCCCCCTCCTCCTCTCTCCCAGGGCGCCCCCCACCCCTCTCTCCTCTCTTCGGCACATGGTGGAGCTGAGATCCGGGAGACGCGTGGAGAACGAGGAGATCCCGTCTGCGTCCGAAGCTCGCGTGGATACGTCTAGAGGCCGGACACTTGAACGGCTTGAAGCACCGGCGCCTCCTGCGCCACCTCCTCCCCGGATTCGGGAGTTACTCAACCCCGCAAAGGTAAAGATGAGATCTGCCTGTGCGTGGTTTACCGTTTTGTGTTCGATTCCGACGGCCGGCAACGATATCTACCTGAGGGATTCGTGTTTCCGCTGCGCTCTGTACGAAACCCAACAATGCCGACCTGCTCCACGTATGTATCGTACTGCGTATCAACCAAGACCGAGCAGGGCACCCTTTGTCCTCGGCCAAGCTGAGGTCATCGGCAACCGAACTATGAAATAGATGCATAAGGTCCTAATCCTCTGTGTTCATGGCACGCGTAATTGGAGGTGCAAGGTCTATAAATATTGTGTTATCACCATCCCTAATAGATTCATAGAGAATCGTTTCTTTAATTAGTTTCGTGAACTTATCATCCCCTAGATGATTAGTTAGAACAACTTGAGAACAAGCCCTAGATCTGTTGACCTACCCAAAAAAAACCCTAGATTTGCTGACAATACGTGTTCCTTTACTGACCTAATGGGCCTTCCTTTTTGTGGGTGCCCATCTCTGTAACGACCCAAGAATCTGATACCCAGAACCCTCCAAGTACCCAACCCTTGGACCGCCACCCACGGATCCAAAGACCTGGAAGGGTTAGAAATATGTCTAGTGAGATATACAACAAGTTAATAGCTAAACAATATAAAGAAATACAACAGCGGAAGAAGAATATACACAATGTCCCAGATAATAATTCAAGTGCAAGAGGAAAAACTGACCATTGCTAATGCTGCTGACCACAAGCGGCACAATGCTGATCGTCTGAACACAAGCACCAGCTCCCTCGAACTCAAACCTGGAAGGAAGTAAGGGGGAATGAGCTTCGCGAATGAAGCCCAGCATGAAACCCAACCGCTCACCAATTCGACAGAAGAAACAAGAACAACACCACAAAACTAGGCAGGAAGAATAGTGGTACTAAAGTAAACAAGCTAACTACAACAAGCGGAAAGGCACTGGTAACTCAAGTAACAAGACTACTACTGAGTAGGTAATATAATAAAATAATAACACAACTGAGCAAGTACTAAAATAAATAAACAAAGTACTCTCAAGTCCAGAAGTATCGCCAACATGGCACAACACGCACAAGCTCAACCTCGATAAACGTGCTCTGAGCACGCCATAAAACTACACAAGCAGATGGTAAAACCCTCGTCTGAACAACACACACTAGCCACAACCCAGCCTCTACTAGTCAGGGGTTAGGTGCGCCCACTGGCGTCTTACCGCTCGCGCCACGAGTTCAGGCCTCCCCTCCCGTCGGAGTGAGATGCGTGGAGAAACACAACCACAAGCCGTAGTCTGGTCAGACTATGGTCCCATACCTGTCCTCTTGACACGGCTCCGGAACCGTGTAAAGCGAGTAGTGAGAACAGACAAGCTGGCCCGCACTGCAACACTCCAAACTCCGCGGGACTCGGACCAAGTGAGCTCAACAAACGATTCAACGCTGCTGTCCAACACCATTTTCCCCTCCGTCCGGAGAAACGCTCAACGGACGCACTCGTGGCTCGGAGACCACCCTCAACGGGCCCACGGGGATGGGGGTCCCGGGGAATGGTAACAATCCAAAAGTGCACCGTGCACTGGGACAAGCCCTCAAGTGTCGCAACACCAGGCAAAGACTAGTAAGGCGCAATGCTAGGGAGTCAACACAAGCGTCACGAGTACGAAACGGAAACATGGTGCAGAAACAGATCCGCTAAAGTACCTGATTGACGGTCAACCACGAAAAGCTAATATTACCACCCTGGATAGTCAGTCGGCCCTAGGACTCACCCCACGGGTGCCAAAAACCCCAATGCGACTGTCTGGGTCAAAAGGTCAGACGACCATCGGCCTAGTCGGAGCCGACCCAGGCTAGCCCAGAAATCGAGGAACTCGGTTATGGTGACTCAAAAGAAATATATTACCACCTCGAATAGTCTGGCGGCCCTCGGAACCCACCCTGTGGGTGCTAGAAATCCCAGCACAACTATCCGGGTCAACCGGTCAAACGGCCTTGTCGACTCGATCGGAGCCGACTCGGGCAGACCCAGAACCAAAGAACCCAGCATGACAATCCTCAACCTTGGACTGGACCACTGGCGCAGCTGGGATGACCCCAACGCTGAAAATGACGCGAAAAATGGACTTCGGGAGGCCCAAAATGGCCCAAAAGGGGGCTAGAACCCTGCCCGGTGCATTACGCCATAGTCAGGGCTTCCCAGACACCCTGTGCAATGTGCTGGCAGGGCAATGGCCAATGCAGTGCGCCAGCCCCCACATCCCATCCCTTTCCTGATGCCCTATCTTTACGACAGAGAGGGGAGGAGGAAAGGGGAGGGGCGCTGGCCACCGCTGGTCCCTCCGTGGAGACCACTCAAAAAATAGGAGAGAGAAAGGGAGAGGGTGAGAGAGAATGGGGAGCAGGGTTAGAGAAGGGGGGGCTCACATCCGTCGACGCCGGAGAGGGAGGAGGGTCCCTACCTCAGCGGTAGGACTCGCCGGCGGTGACCCCAGGGGGCGGCGATCTCCCACGGGTGACGACGGAAAAGCAGCACACTGCGAACGGAGTCCTCCGTGCGCGGCCTTCTGGCAGTGAATGACGTGGCGGCAAGGTCTCCTCCACGCCGCAACCCCGGCGATAGGGCCCCTCTAAGGCCACTGGCGGTAGCAGGAGGGGAGAGAGAGGGAGAGAGAGAGAGAGAGGGAGAGAGAGAGAGGAGAGAGCGAGAGAGAGAGAGAGAGAGAGAGAGAGAGGAGAGAGAGAGAGAGAGAGAAAACAGAGGGGGAGAGCGCAGAGAGGCGAAGCAAGCTTGGGGACGGGGAGAAGTGGCTTCGGGAGGGGGAAGAAGAAGGGAAGGAGGAGGGGTTGCCCTTTTGAAAATAGGCCAAGAGGCCTTTTGGAGCCCCTGCACACGATGTGTAAGGGAGAAAGGGGGACCCCTCCTCCTCCCCTCCAGAGCCTCACATCCTACCCCATTACAATTTCATCCTCGAAATTACAAAAATAATCGAAGCATGAAAGTAAAGCATGGGTAGGGACAACTCACTCGAAATGATTTGACAACCCGAGGGAAAAGAACATGGCAAGAAACAACCAGCATGAAAAAGGCCACTAAGTCTCACCACGACTTCCTGGTGACCACAACAGCGACATAGCCACACGTGGAGTGCTCAACCAGACAACCGGTAGCCCACACAACACACCCTAGATGGGCATGGGGAACTCAATCGGATGCTGACAACTCCACAAGCGTGGCACAAGCCAACTGACCGAAGACGAACGAAACACTAGCCAAAACCACATGGTTGAAGTCATCAACAGACCCCGCCATTTAAACTAATCTGGTCAGTAACCCACTCAATCACCAGCAAAACCTGACAGAAACCACGGACACTAGTGACAACTTGGAAAACACCTACAAGTCAACCTCAGGGCTCAGAGATGGCTCACACAACTAGCCACAACTAGTATCGGCCACACACCCAAGGGAAGCCTCGTAAAGGAAAACTAGAGTCCAACCTGAAACGGAGACGTGGAAAACCCATCAACATGTGGAATGATATCCACAACACCACTTGGTCTCACCCAGACATTCCTCGTGGTCCGACAAGGACACCAAACGAATGCGGAGTCATAGGAAAACCAAAACAAATCACGCTCCATAAGCACAACACGTAGGAACAAAGGTCGAAAAGACGTCTAAGGTTAGGTCAGAACCAAGCAACCCAAGACGTCAGCAACACTCGCGGTCAAGCACTGGTAAACCGATAGGCCTCACTACCACCAAGGACACATAAAGGAGGTCTCGTTATCGGCTTCCATACTCACCACCCAACACGCGTTTGGAAAAAACCCACAATGGTTGGCAATGCAACCACCACGAGCTGCGCAATGCCAAGTGTAGGTGCCACAAAACCAACCGCAGAAAATACTCAACCACTAGAAAAACAGGGCAATCATAAGAGCCGAAAATGGCACAATGGCCTGAGTATTACTCAAACTAACACAGTTACCATAACTCAACACACACAATCGAGGGGGCACCAAATGCGGCCACAAACCAAGACTGAGCACGCCACCACCAGGGCTACAAAGCAACAAGGTAGCTAGCCAACACAGCAGCCAGACACATGGTCAAAGGCACCGCAGCTTGACCAACAATGCCCAAGTAGACTGTAACACAACAGTCCAACCGCAACAATGACAGCTCATCTCTACAGAGAGAGAGCACACAACAACCAATCAAACACTAGGCAGCCATGGAAAAGACCTCCACCAAGAACGATAGAGAGTCGTCCAAGGAGAACTCCACCAAAACTGACAATCCAAACAACCAAACAACACAGACCTTCAGAGAGAACACGACAGCAAGCAGAAAATGCAAGACAGTCTTGGGAGAAACCTACACCAGAACGACCAAGGCACCGTTCTGGGAGAACTCGCCAGAATGCACCAGCCAACCAACAACACACCTTAACCATGAGGTAGCACAACAACAACCAGAAGTGAGTACAGAACAGTCTTGGCAACAAACAGTTCTGGGAAAACCTCACAAGAACACAAAGCCAACCAATAACGCACCTCAACCCTAACGGCAACAAAACAGAAATGAGCACGAAGAAGTTCTGGGAGAAACCTCCACCAGAAAAGCAAGGAAGAGCTCTGGGAACACTTCACCAGAACTCACAACCAATCAGCACAGGGCCACCAAGCAAACACAACAAGTGACACGACACACAATCAATCACATCACAAGCACACAAGAGCATATGCTAAGTCTGAGCAACAATGCTGACTCAGCGGAACACAGGGCACCCACAACTCACCTAACATGTGAGGCAACACGCCCAAGCAACCACTGCACAAACACAACCAAGAGCAAGACACAACTAGGAATAATAAGGATGCCTTCCACCAGGCCCACAGACAATAAACCTACACCGGTGAAGGCCACACTGCAACAGACTCTCCCAGCCACAGCGAAAACACATGCAGCCGAAAGCACAACCAACGACGACCAAGAGCACCACACCAGACTCGTCTACAACTGTCCTCCTTACAAGGAAAACCTCCACCAGCGACTCCATCATCAACAGCACCACCAACATGAGCTAACCAGGGACCACACTCCCCACACACGCGACACTGCAACGGCAGCAACCCCACTATAGTGCCCACTCGAATTCCTTCTGAAAATTTCCCACGTGCAAAACACGATCAAGGCACAAGCCTAACACTAACACCTCACGGACGGTGTCAGCAATGCACTTGAACTACTTTCTGGGATTGCCATAGCAATTAACCTATTGTAAATCTCATAAGGCAATGCTCTGATACCAACAGTAACGACCCAAGAATCTGATACCCGGAACCCTCCAAGTACCCGACCCTTGGACCGCCACCCACGGGTTCGAAGACCCAGAAGGGTTAGAAATATGTCTAGTGAGATATACAACAAGTTACAATAGCTAAACAATATAAAGAAATACAACAGCGAAAGAAAGAATATAGACAATGTCCCATATAATAACTCAAGTGCAAAAGAAAAATATTGACCATTGCTAACGTTGTTGACCACAAGAGGTACGACGCTGACTGTCCAAACACAAGCACCGGCTCCCTCAAACTCAACCTGGAAGGAAGTAAGGGGGAATGAGCTTCGCGAACGAAGCCCAGTAGGGAACCTAACACCTCACTGTTTCGACACATAAACAAGAACAACACCACTAAACTAGGGAGGAAGAACAGTGGTACTAAAGTAAACAAGTTAATTACACCAAGCAGAAAGGTGTTGGTAACTCAAGTAACAAGACTACTAACTGAGTAGGTAAGATAATAAAATAATAACACAACTGAGCAAGTACTAAAATAAATAAACAGAAAGTACTCTCAAGTCCATAAGTATCTCCAACACGGCATAACAACGCATAGTCTCAACCTCGATAAACGTGCTCTAAGCATTCCATAAAACTGCACAAGCAGACGGTAAAACCCTTGTCTGAACAACATACACTAGCCACAACCCATCCTCTATTAGTTAGTGTCAGGTGCGCCCACCAGCGTCTTACTGCTCGACCACGAGTCCAAGTCTTCCCTCCCGTCAGAGTGAGACGCGTGGACAAACACAACCATAAGCCATAGTTTGGCTGGACTACGGTCCCATGCCTGTCCTCTCGACATGGCTCCGGAGCCGTGTAAGGTGAGGCACTGAGAACGGACTAGCTGCCCGCAACGCGACACTCCAAACTCTGCGGGACCTAGACCACAAAGTGAGCTCAACAAACGACTCAATGCCGCTGTCCAACATCAATTTCCCCTCCGCCCGAGAAACGCTCGATGGACGCACTCGTGGCTCAGAGACCACCCTCAACGGCCCACGAGGACGGGGGTCTCAGGGAACGGTAACAATCCAAAAGCGTACTGTGCGCTGGGACAAGCCCTCAAGTGTCACAACACCAGGCGAAGACTAATAAGATGTAGTGCTAGGGAGTCAGCACAAACGTCACGAGTACGTAATGGAAACTCGGTGCAGAAATAGATCCGCTAAAGTACCTGATTGACAGTTAACCATGAAAAGCTAATATACCACCCCGGATAGTCGGTCGGGGCCCTCGAAACTCACCCCACAGGTGTCGAAAACCCCAGCACGACTATCCAGGTTAAAAGGTCAGACGGCTCCATCGGCTCGGTCGAAGCCGACCCAGGCAGGCCCAGAAACTGAGGAACCTGGTATGATGACTCAAAAGACATATATTACCACCTTGAACAGTCTGTCAGTCCTCGAAACCCACCCTGTGGGTGCCAAAAACACCAGCACAACTGTTTGAGTCAACCAGTCAAACGGCCCTATCAGAACCGATCATGGTCGGAGCCGACCCAGGCGGACCCAAAAACCAAGGAACCTGGCACGATGGTCGTCAACCCTGCACTGGCCCACTGGCGCAGCCGAGACAACCCCAATGCTGAAACGACAGGAAAAATGGACTCTGAGTGGCCCAAAATTGCCCAAAAAGGGGGCTAGAACCCTGCGCGGCACATTGCGCCGCAGTCAAGGGTGCCCAGGCACCCAGCGCAATGCGCTGGTGGGGCAATGGCTGGCGCAGTGCGCCAACCAGCCACAAGCTGGCGCTCTGCACCAGCTCCCACATCCCATCCCTCCCCCGATGCCCTATCTCCACGGAAGGGGGGAGGAGGGAAGGGGAAGGGAAGGAGAGGGGCACCGGCGCGGCCCCCCGGTGGCGGGAGGGGCGTCGGCCACCGCCAGTCCCTCCCCGGCGACCACTCAAAATAGGAAAGAGAAAGGGAGAGGGGGAGAGAGAACCGAGAGCATGTCAGAGAAGGGGGGGTCACGGCAGCGCACAAGGGGAGGCGGAGATCCGACCGACACCGGAGAGGGAGGAAGGTCCCTACCTCGGCGGTAGGACCCGCCGGCGGAGACCCCATCGATGGCGATCTCCCACAGGGGATGATGGTAGAGCAGCACACCGCGCACAGCATCCTCCGTGCGTGGCCTTCCAATAGTGAACGACGCAGCGGCGAGGTCTCCTCCATGGTGCAACCCCGGCGCAGGGCCCCTCCAGGGCCATCGGCAGCAGCAACAATAGAGAGAGAGAGAGAGAGAGAGAGAGAGAGAGAGAGAACAGAGGGGGAGAGCGCGAGAGAAGCGAAGCAAGCTTGGGGAAGGGGAGAAGTGGCTTGCGGGAGGGGAAGAAGAAGGGAAGGAGGGGGGGTTGCCCCTTCCGAAAATAGGCCAAGAGGCCTCTTTCGGAGCCCCTGCACACGATGTGCCAGGGAGAAAGGGGGACCATTCCCCCTCCCCTCCAGAGCCTCACAATCTCCATCGCACTGTTTAACACACCAATTAAGTAAAATGTACCACAATCCTCTCTTTTATGCAGTATTTTTGACCTCCTCCTAACAAACATGATACAACACTTTTTAATTGTGATGTTACTTCAGTGTGTCAGTAAACTCCTGAAATTTCATTATAACATCAGCCATTTTGAAGAAAATAAATATTTCAACGTCCTCATCAATGCAACAATCTTCAATTTGTCATAGTGCTTATGCTTATTATCATCCTTGTTTCTCGTAGGGCATTATGTTGGAGTCTTGGCTTCCTTCTTTATTGGATGCTACACCTGCTACACCTTAAACGACCATGTGCCAATTATGATCCACCACCCAATAGCTTCTGCAATAAGCAAAACTCATTATTTCTAGTTGGATGTTTACAAAATTGTCTTCTCTGGCTAGCATTGTCCCTCCATTTTCAGATTATGTTTAAGAACCTCATTACTCTGTAATTTTTAGTTGAACTCTCTTATTTCATCTTACCTAAGTCTTAATCAAAATTTCAAAAAAAAAAGTCATGTTATCTCTCATGAAAACTCTCTCTTTCCTCTCTATCTTTCTATCTCTTTCTCTCCTCTCTTTTTTTTGACACAAGATGCCAGTTCTTCTATTTTGTTGGGGAACTGCCATCCACAAACTTAATTTCATGGGGAGAGCAGAATATTCTCAGCGTTACAAATCCATGTAAGTTTCATCTTAATTTGACAGCATATATTAATCAAAGAGATTACAAAAAATAATGCGAATGAAAGATATGCAAAAGTTTTGCGAGGAGGAATCCTTATCAAGGATCTTGAAGAGGGATGATCATGAATCTTGGTGTGACTGTTCGATTGTCTTCAATTTGGGAAGATTGATATCATTTGAGTTCGTCAAAGAGTGATTGCAAGAAAAAGCAAAAGATCAAGGGTGTTAGAAGATAAAACTCAAAGAAAATTTTCCATATCTAAGTCAATAAGATAGACAAGGATCAAGTCACAAGAAGAGAGGAGGCAATTTAAAATTGTTCTCCACTATTTTGAATGTTTAGAATCTCACATCTTTTTCAAGGGGATTATATGGATATTAGCTTCCTCAAACGGATCCACGAGATGTGGCGATTGATAAGGCCGAGACATGGGTGAAACTCTCAACGGAGTGGCCATCTAGGATTCTCTAATGTGTTAATTATGAGATTTAGGGGTCCCAATCATGGATAATCATGAGTGAATTCTCACTTTCATCTTTATGGCTCCACATCCACCCATTCAATATAAAGTGTGCCAACTTTAAAATAGGATAAGAGTCTTGACTATTTTAATCTTCTTTGGGTCAAACTAAGAACCTACCTAGTTAACCTCTCTTGTTAAGTCAGATTTTTCTTAGGTTTAGAGACTCCGAATTAAGGGCATTCTTAATGAAGCAATTACATCTCCAGACTAAAGCCTTGCCGATTTAATGGAGTACATTAACTAGTGCGTTCCAAAGGCAATGTTTTGAGTTATTCACTTTCTATCCTAGGGCTTCATGTTGAGTTAGGGAGCCCTTCTTGTGGGTGATACTGTGAAGCTCAATGGTGTTTCTTGGACCACACTTATTATTTGAACTCTCTTTAAATGAGACGTAGTTGAATGATTGAGTTGTCATCTATTAAGTCCAATTCAACAATTAAATCTTCAATTTTAAGTTAGAAGGTCAAAATTTTCTCTCTCCAGATCTTTTATTTCCCTTCCCATACTTTTTTTTGAAAGAATTTCTCCAAGATAAGGGAGAAATAGAGTGTGAATAAAATGTAACTGAATTGTGCAAGGTCTACGATGATAATTCTGTGTTTCTCAGATGACCTGGACTTTACATGGAAGTTAAAAAGCTACCTAAAAGCACTACAACGCTGGGACGAGACCCTCGAACAGAGTTGATCTTATCTCCCAGTTGCCATACGAAAGCTCGACCCAGACGTTTCTAAAACTTTTCCATTTGTGAACTGTCATTTATTCTCGTGATCAGATTGCCTCTGACCACTACATGGCTCCCAAATCCCATCTGCACACACCCCCCTCTCTCTCTCTCTCTCGCTCGCTCACTTGCACGGTGGCAGCGGCTGACCGCAAAGGCACTTGTTGTGGAGCAACTCAGCTTGCTGATCTGGTTGAACACCCCACCCTGCGGGATCTCCCCGCATAGCCA
>JACBKR010001490.1:0-43322 GCA_014218235.1 Colocasia esculenta | reverse complement strand
CCTCTTGATGATGGAGCGCGTGGCCTGGGGCGGTTATAACCGCGGTGTAAGTCAGAGAGCCTGCTCGGAAGCCTCTGGAGACAGCTTCCGAGCAGGTGACCCACATGAGGGCTCGAACGCGCTGTTCGGTGACATCCATGGTTGTTCCGCGCAGCAGGGTTAAGGTCCTTGTTCGGAAGCCGCCTGCTGACGAGCTCGGCAGTGCTTAGCCAAGGATGACCGGAGTGTAGGGTCTCCTTTCATCTGATCCGTACGGAGGCGAGGGATCGTCTGAGGAGGCCACGTCCGAAAGGGAAGACGTTGATGGGCCTTGACGTGATGGGCCTAGGTGGCGGAAAACAGCCACCACAGTTTTGATGTTTCTTATTTAATTTGTTTGAAAAGAGAGTTTTTAACTTTTAAATAAATAAAATAACATAATTTTAACTAAGTAAAGTTTAAGATTTGAAAAGAAAAAAATGAAAAGAGAGCATGTCGGGCCGGTCCATCGAGCCGAACTCAAAATCCGAGTTCGGCCTATGGACTTAGTCGGGCTGAGTTTTTAGACCCTACTAAAAATCTATGAGCCGAAAAGAGTCTTACGATCCAACCCAAAATCGAGACAAATCCATAAATCTATCTAGCCAGCCCGACCCATTGACAACCTACTCCCCATCCCCCCGCATCTACATCTGAGAAGGCACACATTAGCTGCGTAGGGCATTCACAAGCACCACAACAATCCCGCGTGGGGATCCAAGAATTCCATGCTCCCGTATCCAGTCCAACCTTCACCGCGGAACGGGGCAATGAGGTAGCGCCTTTTTGTCCGAATGAAGAGTGTGACCGGGACATCTTTGTCATAAAAAAATTGACGGCATTTTTATTTATTTAGATGAATATTTCTGACTGAAAGATGCTCCTTTTAGGTAGAGGGAGCTTTTTTTATTTCTCCTTTTCAACTCGGGAGATTTATTAAACATTATCAATATTACAAGGAGTTATTGAAATTACCAGAGATTGTACGGAATGGTATAACAAAAAAAAAATCCAATTTTAATACAACACTTGGGGCTTCACGTTATTTCTTCTTGACTTTATGTTGGGCTGCATAAAAGGATGGGAAAATTACACATATCCCCAATACAGCATGTGCTATTTCTCGTTTTCTTGGGCCTTAATTGTAATTATATTGATGTGCCCACGGTCGCATCCGAAAATCATCAATCTCCACCTACCCGCTTCTCTTCTTTATTAATGATCTTTACAGAGAAGGCACCCTGTCCTTCTCACTCCTGCTGGCCGCCTGTGCTGCTCCGCCTGACCCTTGCCCTCCCCGTTCGCCATCGCTTCCTCTGCTCCATCCAGTAGTCGCAGTGCTTAGATTCAGTGCGCCAGCATTCATCATGCAATCCGTCAGGTACCTCTTCCTCATTCCTCCCCTCCCTCCTCTTCTTCTCATCCTGTTCCTCTTCTTTTGCAATGTTCCCGTCGGGAAAGCCTCCGCGTCCCGTACACGGGGTGACGGGGGAACCGCGTTCCCATAAATGGTGTACCTGGTTCTCGTACACCATGCAATCCCTGTTAGGGTCTTTCCTTCCCCCGAGGTTTGATGTCCGAGCCCTAAAAGAGGGAACCCTACCTTTCATTCTCGAACATTGGATTAGCAGGAATTCAGTTTATGCGGGCTATGTTGTAAGTGAACAGAAGAGAATGGAACAATACAAGGCCGAGATCGTCTTGTTTTTGACGGATTTCAGACTTTATTCTAGCGAATTTTGATGTAATTGTGTTGGTTGATGAGGTGGAGCATGATCGAAGCGTTTGTACAATACATGATAAAAAGCTCTCGCTAGTTATTCATGGGTTCTACTTTAGCCGGAATTTGTGCTATATGGGTTGAATGATAATAATGGATGAAATCAAGGTAAAACTTTATAAACACAGATATATCGTTGCTTCTTGTGGACAATTTTCACATCGTTTTATGGTGATTTAACCGGTATTTTTGAGAAATTTTTCATTGATAGGATAATTTGTAATGATCAGAGTTTTGGTAGACGTGGCAAAAGATTTTCTTAGGATTCTCATGGCTTATGTGTTCGATGGTGCCGATGTTCAGTCTTTTAGAACTGAGAATGCTGTCTCTTTATCACTGGGGTTTTTCAAATTTTGGGTAAGTGTCCCAATTGCCCACGTATTTGCAAGTCCTCCTAAATGAGGAGAGTTCAATAATTCAATTCCTGACTTACAACTTCTTTTCCACTGAATAGGGGAGTTTCTCTGCAACATAATGTCCTTTCTGCCTGTAGCCTATCGTCTCTGCCATGGGCCATCTGAGGAAAGCATTTGAGCATAGTCCCTCTCAAACCCTGTGGACAGATCCCTTCCATACAACTGGGTGAGGTGGGAATTGTATCCAACATTTCCTTCATAAGAGGGATACCCCTGTGTTACTGAGCCATAGGCTCATTATCTTCTTTAGCACTGTGTTGAGCTGTATCATAGCATATAACATTGCTGAGGATGATATGCAGATATGATAACGAAATTGCAACTTATACGGAGTTTGACATGGAGTACTATGTGGGTGATTACGTTGATGTATCATACAATGTGCTTCTATGCCAATCATGAATGCATTATACAGATACATATACATGTTGATGTCTTATTTATGAATAGTATTTTCTATTATAACATTACTTTCTCTCTGGATATTTGTTATGTGTTATCATGTCTATTAGATATGATCTAAATGTTCTCTTCCTTAAGTGAACTTTGATTCTTCTTCACGATGTTTATCCAATATTTTCATTCACTTTAAGTTTTTGTAGCACCAGGGCACTGTCCATATTTTTTTTGAAGGAAACCGGTAGGTGGGGGTGTAAGCTTACTGCTCACCAGTCCCCTTTGATATGGATCCTTGAACATACTTCTCTGTAGCTGTACAGGGGAAAACAGGAATACTAAATTTCCAATTTCATTTCTGTATGGTTTATCTAATATGGTCAAGTATTTTCTCTGCTGTGTTTATCTAGACAACCCTTCAAAGAGGAGTGTCCAGGAGAGAAAAGTCCAAAGTTCGTCATCATGGTGTAACTCCACAAAAGAGACAGGAGATAAAGGAAGCATTTGACCTCTTTGACACTGATGGTTCTGGTATTATTTCTTACCAGACAATTCATTCCTTTTTGCTCATGCTTTTATCTGCAAGGCTGATGCCTCTTGTCATTGTACGGTGTGAAGGGACTATCGATGCCAAAGAGCTGAATGTTGCCATGAGGCATGGAATTTCTCATCTTGTTCTGCAATTTGATCATCCTTTTATTCATTCTTAATAACCTTTTACCATAAATTTCTGCAGGGCCTTGGGTTTTGAAATGACGGATGAGGTATGATTTATCCTTAGTTGATTCAAGTTCCACAAAGTTACTTTTCTATGATTAGTATAGATGTGGACTTCAGCAGGAGGAAAGCATGTTAGAGAAATTTCAAGTTTACAAATTAACTCTGCTGTTCGTTTACAATTTATTAATGAGTTTTTTAGTCATATCTCTCTTAAGGGTGACTTGAAATTTTTTATAAGTGCAAGCTAATACTTTGAATTTAGTAACTCTGATAGAGTGATATTAACCAAGTGACATATCTTCACTAAACTGATATTAGTCAGTCCACTATACATCACTTGGGTTTACAACAATATATTATAAAAAGGAAGCAAATGTTAATCCATTCAACAAATGTCAATGGCCAGACTTGGGCAGTAGTTAGAGAAAACTAAGCCTGCGCCGTTTAAGAAATGTCAGGACCAAGAATAAACCCACTTTTCTAGAGCTCTTTTTCTAAGTGCAAGCTAGAATTCATTAACACTTTGAGCTTGACTTGGGTTTAATAATAATTCCTTTATTTATGTATTTATTTCTGAGGGCTTCGTGATCTTCAAGCTAGGAGTCAAAATTTGCATATATTATTGAGTGACATTGTGCATATGTACATTGTACAACGAGTGGGAACATGTCTCCAAAAATTTTGATGGGAAAGTAAGCTATGTTACCAATTTTGTCTCTAGGTAGAGGCAAGATGGCCAAAGTAAGTTGAAGAGAGGTTCCTTACCATTCTTTATCTCTGGAAGCTAAAAGAAAATGTTGCAGTTATAACTTCTTATAGTTGTACGCCAACGATGCAAAGGAATGAAGGATCTTTGCCTAGTCATCTCCCAACTGATTCTGTTCTGGATTGGTTGATTCTGTTCTGGATTGGTTGATCCTGTCTCCTCAGGAACTAGCTGCTGGAGACTGTACCCTAATTGTCAAGGCACCGGCCGTAGGTGAGAAGGTGATGGGGTGCATTCAAGGTGCAAGCCTGCCTTGCTGGGGGCCAAAAAACAAGAAAAATTGTATCGGATCGACCCAGGAATTTCTGGGCCGATCCATATCTGATCTGCATTGCATTGGCCAGATTTGGTCTATCTGCTGGAAGTCTTTATCAGCCAGATTTATTTAAAAACAAATCATAAAAATGAGAAAAATAAGGAAAAAGGATGTATTGAAAGAAGAGAAGAAAAGAGAAAGAAAACCCTTCTCTCTTTTACAGAGGAGGTCAATGAGACCTCTCCCAATGCTCATGTTCACCTCTTCCCTTCCTCCCATTTCCCTTTTCTCATATATCAAAGAAGAGGAAGAATGAACACCACCCCTTCTTCATTTTCCCAATGTGCCAACTCCACTCCTCCCTTCCCTTCCCCCAATGTGAATCCCCTAGCTTCCCTTTTTTCCTCTTCCCCGTGTAGTATTGGGAAGAGGAAAAGGGGGGTGCAGATGGAGGAGAGGGAAAGACCTCCCGTCCCATGCTTTTCTCCTTCCCCAAGAAGAATAAAAAAAAACCCTTCCCACTGTGCCCTACCCCCTCCCCACTCCCTTACCATGTGGACCTCCCTGGCTCTTTCTCTTCCTCATGATGGGAAGAGGAAAAGGGGGGATGGGGGTTCACTTGGGGAGGGAATGGTGGATGAGGGAGGGGGAGTTGCGCATTGGGAAGGGTTCTCTTTTTTCTTCTTCTTCTTTCACAAGATTTTTTTTTTTAAATCAAACTTGGCTGCTCTGGGTTGGTCAATCCAAATCAATCTAGTCTGATCTCGGCCAATTCCGATGGAAGTTGGCGTGGATAGGCCCCTCCCACCTTCAGAATTGGATCGCCTTAGGGTGATCCATATCGATCTAGATCGGCCAATTTTACACACTACGCCAAAAAGGCATCCCAAGGTAGTGCCTAGGTGGCTAATTGAGGCTGCCTTGCTCGCCTTAGGTTTGATTGGACCCATTAGGTGCCCTACCCCTATGCTTGGCCTTGCCTCTTGGCATCCCCACAGTCCCTAGTTAGAAATAAAATTTCCCTTTTGTGTGTAAACCCACATGTTAGATAGTTCAAGCTCTATGTTCTAGTACTATTCACAATCCAATGCAAGGCACAATCATTAGATTATGATTGTTCACAAACATTAGATTGTGATTGTTCACTGTGGCAGTCCTCACCGTCCGAACCCTGTTAAGGATCCGACCCAACTCCGCCTCTTGTGTGAGTCACAGAGATGTGCAAGGGATACCATTACAC
Source organism: Colocasia esculenta (assembly GCA_014218235.1). Lineage (NCBI taxonomy): Eukaryota > Viridiplantae > Streptophyta > Magnoliopsida > Alismatales > Araceae > Colocasia > Colocasia esculenta. The sequence goes on along the minus strand of JACBKR010001490.1, from coordinate 37,730 downwards.
ATGTCCAGAGAGAATGTGAAGAAGACAACTAAACATGCATAAAATACAAAAAATTATAGATATTTACAGGATCTTATACATGTTCAAATGAAATTTACATTATCCTAGTACATAGACTCAAGCCCAAAAGGAAAATATAACAACCTGGACATACCTCGAGGTGCACAACTAAAAACTCACACTGTTGGGGCACAGGTCCGCCTCCACTGCCATGTGGATCGGTCTTAGACGAGAGACGGGAACTCGCTTCCTCTATTTCACTTGAAAGGGAAGTAAGAGAGCGAGTCTCATAATTTCCCTTGCTTAGTAGGGAAACTCTCTAAATACGGAGCAAGTCTAAATAATACAAACGTTATCATTAAGACAACTAATATGTTGAATTTACAGGCAAACTACTACTGAAAAGAAGCAAACACTGCACAACAGAAGTAAAGAGTTCAAGTTCACATTCCACTCATATCTGCAGAAAACACGAGTTGGAAGGTACGACGCTACACTAGAATCTTATTTGAAAAATAAAAACAAAAAAACTTCTCAATCTCGCAATCAAGGACACAAGGTCCATTGCCGCACCATGCCTAACAAAGGTCGTGGAGACTAACTATACCACCACCTACAATTTGGCCAGATTGTAGACCTACGCCTGATGCACTCCTAAGGGTTCCAGGACTTGTAAAGTGAGGCAAGTGGGAAAAAAGGGACTAGTTGGAGATCAACACGTCTATTGGTGTCCACTTCCCCAACCACGAGTGCATTGCAAACGGACTGCAAATGACTAAAAGACCAACCAGAAAAGCTGTTGCCCTGTTGCCGTCTTTCCCTTCTCTCAGATGTAGGTAAACAACTAAAGTAAGAGGGGAGTCTAAGAAGATGACACGGATCTTGACGATACATCGTACTGGGACTAACCTCGAGAAATATGTGTTTGGCTCACAGAAAATTTGGGGTACCCAATTGGAGAGGTTTTAAGAACTAAGCGTCGGTCCCTCCAAACTCAAGAAAAACCATTTTATGATGTCCATAACCCAATGTACCTTCATAGGTTGATTAACTAATCCTTAAACGTGCCACAAAGCAACTTTGGAACCATCCGTCGACCAAATACTCGCGTTAGTTGATTGGTCGATAAAAAATCGTCAAATTAGGCAAAATTGGACAAATCGATTGACCAAAAATTAGGGTTGGTCGACCGATTGTTGACCCCAAATCTACTGGAAAAATAGGTCGACTGGCTACAGTGTCCGATCAATCGGACAACCTAAATGTGTTGGGGGTCCCTGGCGTATCTAAAATGCGCCTTCCCTGGCGGCGCGCTCAAATATAGAACGCCAAGACCTCAATTCGATCTGGGAACAAACATAGAAAACCAGCATTCCAATTGATTCCAACCCACTGTACACATGAAGAACTATTTGAGACCATCGTAGCATGTTTTATACTTAATTAAATACATCTAAATGAGAATCTAAAATAGGGATGTTTCTACTCTCTTGATTTTCAACTTGCAAACAAAGAAATCAACCCACTAAACTTACATAGCATCAAACCTACAATCAATACCTTCTTAAAACCTTCTTGAAACAGTCCATAAACCATTAAAGTTTGCAAGAACACAATGGTAGGGAATCTTGCTACTAAAACACAGAGAAACAACCTGTTAGGGCTTTCATGTGATTTGGCCGCCTCCTTCTTGCCGAAATCAACACCAAAATGCTTCCAGAATGGCAAGAAATTGCAAAGGGAGTTGGAATCGCCTCTGGAGATCTTTTTTCGACAGGAACATAGTGAAAGCCTGTTCTGTTGACGAAAGAGGTATAAAACGTCGCTGAATCATAAATGTGCCACAACGACCAGACGCGTTTCTAAACGTGCCTATGCAGGGCCATACGTTCACTAAATGGTGCCACGTGTCTCATGCAATCGACACATGGCTCAGCATGTGAATAACTAACAGAACGAAGCCGCGGGTGTCATTTGGCTCGTTTGGGGTTATTGGCACATTGTGAATGTGCCTCCCAAGGCTGGCATATCTTCATTCATGCCATTAGCTCCAAGCGCATCCAAAGACATAAGCTCAGGGACGTTGTAATTCGTAAATTCTAGCCTAGATGCACCTGTTCAAATCTCATATGACTAGAAACACACTTCACTAGCCACACATTGACCCAAAAATCTACTAGACTCGATCAAATAGAATCCGAAAAGCGAAGACGTTATATTACGACCACATATAAGAAATTTTGTTCTCAAAGTTCAAGAAGAAATCCATGTAAGAACAAACAAATAATTCAAATTTAAATTTCACACATACACATTCATTTAAATAGAAATGAAAATCTTACTCAAACAAGTATAGATACGTTTTCTTCAGTTCGTCGGCTAATTCTCAAGTTGCTTCTCCCCCCTCTTTGTTTTCTCATTTTACCTTTTACTAATACAGTCTATTTATTTCTCAACTTTTGCACTTGTCTGTCAACTATCTATACATGATATTTTCGCATGGATAAATCTAGCTTCAAATAATCTCTACTATAGCTAACAATATGTGAAGGATCAGGAACATATCTTCTCAACATCGACGTGAAACACATCATGAGCATCTGTGAAGTCATGTGGAAGCTCTAATCTGTAGGCTGCTTCACCAATCTTCTCCAAAATCTTGAACGAACCAACGTATCTTGGACTTAATATTTGCCTTTCTTGCTAAATCTCAGTATTCCTTTAGTGGGTGACGCTTTTAAAAACACATATTCTCCAACTTCAAATTGTAGCGGCCTTCTTTAGGAATCTGTATAACTTTTTGTTTGCTCTAGACTGTTTGTAGTTTTTCCTTAATAAATTTCACTATATTTGCATATTATTGCACTAACTCTGGTCTCATTACCTATCTCTCACCTCCTTCATGCCAATTCAAAGGAGTTCTACAGGGTCTTCTACATAGAGCTTTGTAGGTTGCCATCCCGATGCTTGAGTGATAATTGTTGTTAGAGGCAAATTTGACCGTACTTAGATGAAGCTCTTAGGTGCACACCCCAAATTGTATAAGAAGCTCTTAACATATCTTCTAGTGTTTAAATTGCTCTTTCTGTCTAACCATCTATTTGTAGATGATAAGTGAACTGTATCTCAATTCTGTGCCCACTACTTATGAAAGCTTCTCCAAAATCAAAAGTGAATTTTGTATCTCTATCAGAAACTATTGTCACCTGGATGCCATGTAAGGGTACAATTCTATTTATATATAACCTGGCTAATTTATCCACTGACCTTGACATGTTAACTACTAAAAGTCTACAGATCTTAAGTCAATCGATTGATAATGACCCATATACCGTTGTTACTTGTAGAAGTCCACAACAATCCTACGACAACGTCCATCACAATCAAGGTTTGCCATATCGGATCTCGGCTTCGTCTCGGGAGGGTCAAAGAGAAGAGATCTCGAAGAGATCTCGGTAAGATCTCGGGAGATCAAGATAACATAAACGTGTGGATCATATATGTTCACATAGATAATTCTTTAAGGAACATAGATAATTGCATACATTCCCAAGTCTCAACCATGGATGACATAGGTTCACATCATGGTTGCTGGAGCGGCGATTCGGACCGAATCAGGTTCGCCCTGATTCGATCTGATTCGCATGGAATCGGTCCCATTCGCATAGGATTATTATATATATATTCAATATAACACAGGTAAATAATAAAGAAACTAGAAATGAATTCTCATGAGTTTGGGTGATGATAGTTAGATTTGACCAAATCTTGAGAGGTCTCAAGTAGACTAAGTGTTATCAGTAGGAGAGTGCTCCCTTGGAGAAGACACATGCACGTTTGACTTTTTTTATCGGACTTTGAATTTTTAGTTTTCTATGTGGTTTATTTGAATTATCAAATTTTTAGATAGATTAAATTATGAGAGATTAGAAAGTTAGCATTTCGCTAAAATCACCGAAATCACGATTTTCTTCTTCGATGGGAGAGTTGACTTTTTATTGGTAAGAGATATGATTTTTTTGATATTTTTATTGGATTCAAATGGGGGATACTTTCTTATTTACATGTAATATCTTAAGTAAATGAAACTATAAATACTAAGGGGATTTTGACAACCCTGCCTGAAGAGATCCTGACAACCTTGCCTGAAGAGGATATACTCATCTCGGCCTTCTCGTTTCTCGGGAAGGGGCCGAGACCGATATTCTCGCGAGAATCTCGCGAGATTGCTTACTATGATCACATATATCATCCCACTTCCATTACAGAATGGATAACGGTTGTAACAATCCTCTTGGCCTCTGGTGTTCTGCGTTGCTGACACGTCAAATATTTTGCTACAAATTCAACCATCTCTTTTTTCATACCTAGCAACCAAAAGTGTTTCTTCAAACCCTAATATATTTTGTTGTTTCCCAGGTGAACATAGTACCTAGAATTGTGAACTTCTACATAGCAAATGTTACTTTAATTCAACTTCATTTGGAATATAAAGTCGGCCTCGGAACTTCACTACCCAATCATCGTCAAGACTAGCTCCCTCCATTTTCACAATTTCTGCCAAATTATCATTTGATCTTTGTGCTTTAACTATCTGATGATACAAAGAAGGCTCCACTATAATACTGGCTAAGTAAGACTGCTCTTCTCTGATTACTAGGAATTATAAATGATTATCTGTTATCTCTTCATATAATTTTCATCTTTAATCATAATGTGTCTTAATACTGCTTTTCTGCTAAGTGCATCTGTCATTACATTTGCATTATCTGAATGATATGTTAAACTAAAGTCATAATCTTTCAGATATTCCAACTGTCTATGCTGCCTTAAATTCAAATCCTTACGAGAGAATGTATTTCAAATTTGTATGATTTGTGAAAATTTCAAACCTCTCACCATATAAATAATGTCTCCAAGTCTTCAACGTAAATACAATAGCTGCCAATTCTAAATCACGGGTTGGATAACTCTCCTCATGGTGCTTTAATTGTCTGAACGCATATGCCACCATCTTTCCATGCTGTATTAACACTGTCCCAAGACCTCTTCTAGAAGCATCTGTATACGCACCAAATCCTCCATTGCCTGATGGTAAAAAAAGAATGGGTGCTGTAGTCAATCTTTTCTTCAATTCTGTGGAACTCTTCTTACATTTCATAGTCCATACAAAGGGTACTCTCTTTCTAGTTAGATGCGTCATTCGTGCTGTAATCTTAGAAAAGTTTTGAATAAACCTTCTATAATAGTTTGCTAAGCCCAAGAAACTTATGATCTTTGCTACTCCTTTGGCTCTGCCATCTCAATATTGCCTCTACTTTGCTCGATCAACTGCCACTCCGACCCTGAGCACATGACTAAAAAATTGTAACTTTTTTAACCAGAATTCACATTTATTAAATTTGGTGTACAAATGATATTCTCTTAATATTTGCGAAGTCTTCTTTCGATGAGTTGCATATTCTTCTTTTGAGGAGGAATATATCAAAATATCATTTATGAACACCATAATAAACTTATTCAAAAATGGGGTGAAAAATCTTATTCATCAGATCCATAAAAGCTGCTAGGACATTAGTGAGTCTAAATGGTATAATCACGAATTCATAATGTCCATATCGGATCCTAAAAGTTGTCTTATCAATCTTCTTCTCTAATCTTTAACTGATGGTATCCTGATCTCAAGTCAATTTGGAAAATACTTTCGCTGATCAAAGAAATCATATATTCTTGAGAGTGGATATCTATTCTTGATGGTTATCTCGTTCTGTTACTTGTAATTAATACATAATTTAAAACTTCCATCTTTTTTCTTTACAAATATTATTGGCGCTCCCCACGGTGAGTGATTGGGTCGAATGAAATCTTTCTTTAATAATTCCTGCAATTGTTTCTTCAATTCTAAATTATGTTGGTGTCATTCTATAGGGTGCTTTAGAAATCAACATAGTACTCGACTACAACTCAATAGTAAAATCTACTATATGTGAAACTAAGTTTGACAATTCTTTTAGAAATACACCTGCAAACTCTTTCACCACAAGAACATTTTCTATAGAAGTACTGGGACCCACAAGACTTACAGATGCAAGATAAGCTACATATCCAACATTTATCAATGTCTTAGCCTGAAGTGCATAAATAACAAACTTGGGAGTATAGAATGGTATATCTTGAAACTCAAATACTGCTTATGATACCTGATTGTCAGATAGAGATTCCGTAGTCTCAGTTGTGTAACTGGTCCTTAGACTTGAGACACAAAGATGTCTTGTTTGAGTACTCCATTCTTTGATACTTGATTTATAGGTCTGGATGTTCCAGGTCTAGTATAGCCAGTATTGGGAATGGTAGCCAACCTTACGAAGGCAACTATGTGTCAATAAAGGATCATCCGCTCTCGGTATCGTGAGAGGAATATCCCATATTGTCTTACTCAGGCAAATCCCTGGCCAGGGTCAATTGGATTTAGTGAGAAGGAGTTCTCTGGGAGATCCGATAAGAGTTTGACTTTAACAGATTCTATATAGACCTGACAACACCATGCCTAATATATGGTCTCTGGGATAATAGATGGATGAGGGACTATAGGTACACGGTAACTGTGGGCAGACAGGTCCAATGGATTTGATCACTCGTATTGTCTGGGGATTATGGCATAGTGGCCTAGTATGTTCATAATCGATGAGTTGAGTGAATTATTATGGAGATAATAATCACTAAGACAGAAGGAGTTCTGACGAGTACAACTACGGCCAGCTCGATATTGGGCCTAGAGGGTCACACACAAAGGTGGATAACGCGATGAATAGAGGATTGGATAAAAGTTATCCAATAAGCCTTATTTAACCCATTATGGACCTATTGGGTAAGACCCAATAAGCCTTGATAAGGATCATTAAGGGAGCTTACCAGGATCATGCCACCTCACCCCTTCTGGAAGGAGGACACTTCATCATTACCCCTCATGACATGATGAGGTGTCCTTGCAAGGTGTCCCTCTTGTCATCATGACATGGTGAGGTGTCCTGCGAGGTGTCCCTTGTCATGATTACAGGACGAGGTGTCCTTGCAAGGTGTCTCTTTTCATCATGATGGTGAGGTGTCCCTGCGAGGTGTCTTGTCATGATTACAGACGAGGTGTCCTTGCAAGGTGTCCCTCTTGTCATCATGACATGGTGAGGTGTCCCTTGTCATCATGACATGATGAGGTGGTCCCTGATGAGGTGTCCTTTAGGCTCTCTATAAATAGAAGGGGTTCTCTTTGAAGTTTGGGCTAGAGCTTGAGAAGAGAAACCACCTACTTCATCCCCCCTTCCCGTCTCTCCTCCTGTGCTCTCCCTAGGCAAGAGGAGAACTTGGAGGGCCGAGCCTCTTTTGTTGCTGCTACTTGTGCTATTGGCCGCTGTGTGGCGTTTGCACACTAGGAGGAGTGGCACCACGGTGTAGGAGGGGTCAGCGTCATCGCAGATCCTTCCACTGTGTGGATATCGCTAGAGGGATTCGATTTTTTGTTTTACTTCCGCTGCGCATGTGATGCCCCAAGTCGATTTCCAACAGTGGTATCAGAGCCAAGGTTAGGCTATGATGTTCGGGTTTTGATATTTGATCAATTCAGATCGATTAAGAGTTAATCCATGTATTAGATTAAGAGTTAATCTAATAGTTTATTAGTTAAAGTGTTTAATTAATTTCTAGTAGCTTATATATATGCATGTGATGTGTATATTGTGGGCGGATGATCATGGACCTATGTGTGGATGGTGATTCATTGGGGTCTGCGAGCCCCCTTCTCTTTCTCATTAAAATCGTTGTGTATTTCTACCTCTCCCAATGGTGTAATTCCCCTTGATATGATCAAGGTTTCTTAATTGATTAAATGTACATTTTTGGGCTTGCGTGCCTATAGTCATTTGTAATTATTGTAATTATTTGAAATCACTCTCGGAGGCGCGGCGGAAGCGTGGAATCACCGACGGAGCTAATGACGAAGAGGAGGATGAACACCGTGCATGGGATGCGTTGGGTACACACATAGGGCTTAGTGATCAAGTCTTTTGGCTCAGGCTTGATCACGCTAGAATTGGTCCATGATCATCGTGTGGTTATTTATATATATGATTTATATTCATTTCCGCACCTACTAGGTACATATTTGCATGCGATGTAAGTATATGCTAAATATATGTGTGGGACGTGTATTATTTAGCTATGAGACCACTCAAATAAAATAAAACCCCTCTGCTTTTAATATATTAAGTCGGCAAGCGTGTAGCAATAAGATTGACTCACGTGGCCTTCCATCATTATAGGGCAGACGTCTTTTTCTTGATATAGAGTGGGTTGGCGGAGTCACTCCGGGCTCACCTATATTGGGATTTGATATCTGCCTACGACATGGAGATGTTACCGGTGACTTGAGGACATGGTATGTTTGGCCGAGTCCCTCGGGAAATATCACCGAATCAAACTCATCTAGTAATGATGGTGTTGACTTAACCAAACATCATGGTTGGCGGAGTCCCTCTGGGCCATGGTGATTTGGAGGCCAAATTATGACAGGAATCACAAGAGTTGTGATTGACAAGAGTTGCCTACCATTTGGGCTTGGTATGATTGGTCGAGTCCCTCGAGGTCATGCAAAGATGCCAAATTGGATCCGATCCCCACTAGGAGTTTGCCGGAAACTTCCAATTCACATGCTAGAGGGTGTCATGTGTCTTGCGAGAAAATAGTGGGATAAAATTGAGATAAAAATCCATGTCTTAATTTTCTACAAATCATGTTATTTATTTCTGCTACATCTTTATTTTTCAGAAAAATGTCGCTTGCAAACCCACTCCGTAGCATATTAGATGCCAATCGTCTCACTGGTCCTAACTACGCTGATTGGCTTCGGAACCTGAGAATTGTTCTTACGGCGGAGAAAATTGCGTATGTCCTCGATGAGATCGTGGCCGAGCCAGTGGAAGGGACTAGTGAGGAAGTTATTCTCACATAAGAAGTATAAGGAAGACTCGGTTCTTGCTCAATGTTATATGTTAGCCTCTATGACTCCCGAGCTGCAAAGACAGCATGAAAAGATGGATGCTCAATCCATCATGCTGCATCTTCGCACCTTGTGAGGAGCAAGGACGGACTCAAAGATACGAGATATCAAAGAGTCTGTTCAGGATGAGGATGACAGAAGGGGCATCGGTTCAGAACCATGTCCTAAAGATGATTGAGTGGATCGAGAAGCTCACAGGTCTAGGACTTGTCCTCGAGGATGACTTGTGTTGGATCTAATACTTCAATCCCTTCCAGATTCCTTTTCACAGTTCATTATGAATTTCAATATGAACAGATAGTGGCAACCCTGCCTGAGCTCCTTAATATGTTGAGGGAAGCTGAGGGTTCCATTAAGAAGGAGAAGCCAGTTCTCCATGTTGATGAGATCAACAAGAAGAGGAAGGCACGGAAGACCCTTAAGAAGGGCAAAAGCAAAGGCAATAAAGCGGGCAAGGCAAAGGTTGCCAAGAAAACCCGGCCAAGGATAAAGGAAAGTGCTTCCACTGTGGCAAGGATGGGCATTGGAAGAGGAACTGCAAGGAATATCTTGCAGAAAAGGCAAAGCAGAAGCTTGGAGAAGCTTCAGGTATATTCATGATTGATCTCCATTTGTCAGAAAATTATGATAATGCATGGGTATTAGATACCGCATGTGCATCTCATATTTGCAATTCGTTGCAGGTTCTGACAAAGTGTAGGAGACTGGCAAAGGGTGAGGTTGACTTAAGAATGGGGAATGGCGCAAAAGTTGCTGTTGTTGCTGTCGGCGAAGTCAACCTACTACTACCTCGTGGAGCCGCACTTGTGTGGATAAATGTTACTTTGTTCCTCTATCATCAAAAACATCATTTCCATTTCATGTTTGACTAAAAATGGATATAAGTTGTTTTTGAGAACAATGGTTGTTCACTGATTTTGGATGATGAGATCATTAGTAAAGGAACATTGTTCAATGGTTTGTTTACATTAGATGTTGCTTCACATGTCATGAATGTTAGTACGTCTAAAAGAAAGAGAGATGAGGTGAACGAGGCTTACCTATGGCATTGTAGGCTAGGTCATATCCATGAGGGTAGAATTCAAAGGTTGTTAAAGGATGGATATTTAGACCCATTTGATTATGAATCATATGCAACCTGTGAATCTTGCCTTCAAGGAAAGTTGACCAACTCTTCATTTAGTGGAACTGGAGAGAGAGCTTCTGAGTTACTAGAACTCATACATACTGATGTATGTGGACCTATGTCCATACAAGCCAGAGGAGGATATTCTTACTTCATTACATTCACTGATGACTTCTCAAGGTATGGACATGTGTACTTAATAAAGTACAAGTCTGAGGCCTTTGAAAAATTCAAAGAATATAAGAATGAAGTAGAAAATCAGACTGGAAAGAGTATTAAGATTCTTCGTTCAGATCGAGGAGGAGAGTACTTGAGTACAGAGTTCACCCAAATTCTAAAGGACCATGGGATTCTATCCCAATGGACTCCTCCTCATACACCTCAGCTCAATGGTGTATCGGAAAGGAGGAATCGCACACTGTTGGATATGGTGCGATCCATGATGAGTTTTGCCAACCTACCCATGTCATTCTGGGGATATGCCTACAAACCGCAGCTTACCTTCTGAACAGAGTTCCAACTAAGACGGTAGTGTCCACTCCATATGAATATGGAAAGGGAAGAAGCCCGATCTTAAAGTTATTAAGATTTGGGGCTGCCCTACCCACGTTAAGAGACACAATCCTGATAAATTGGAATCAAGGTCAGAACGGTGCATATCGTGGGATACCCCAAGGAAACTTGTGGGTATTATTTCTATCACCCCGAGGACCAAAAGGTCTTTGTTGCCAAGAGAGCAGTGTTTCTTGAGAAGGAACACATTCTTGGTGGAAACAGTGGGAGTGTGATAGAATTGAGTGAGGTTGGGGAACCTCAAGCACCATTCTGCAAGAAGAGTCTGTTCAGGTACCTATCACACAAATTCCAAATTTGGTAGGTCAAGTAGAGTTCCTATCCCTCCTGAAAGATATGTGGGACATATCAAGGGACAAGACTCCGAAGATATTGATCCTCAAACCTACGAGGAGGCTATTATGAGCATAGACTCCAGGAAATGGCAAGAGGCCATGAATTCTGAGATGGATTCCATGTACTCCAACCAGGTTTGGAACCTAGTTGATGCACCTGAGGGTATTGTACCCATTGGGTGCAAATGGATCTTCAAGAAGAAGATTGGAGTAGATGGAAAGGTAGAGACCTTTAAGGCAAGGCTTGTGGCAAAAGGATATCGTCAAAGGCAAGGTATTGACTATGACGAAACCTTCTCGCCCGTCGCCATGCTAAAATCTATCAGAATTTTATTGGCCATTGCAGCATACCATGACTATGAGATCTGGCAGATGGATGTAAAAACCGCATTCCTCAATGGCAACCTCGAGGAAGAGGTGTATATGATACAGCTGATGGATTCGTTTCCGAGAAAATCCAGATAAGGTGTGCAAGTTGCTTAAGTCTATTTATGGACTAAAGCAAGCTTCCCGAAGTTGGAACATAAGGTTTGATGAGGTAATCAGATCTTATGACTTCGTTAAGAACGAAGATGAGCCTTGTGTATATAGGAAGGTAAGTGGGAGTGTTATCATTTTCTTGGTGTTGTATGTGGATGACATTCTCATCATTGGAAATGATATTGGAATGCTATCCACAGTTAAGACTTGGTTATCAAAGAACTTCTCCATGAAGGACTTAGGGGAAGCATCCTACATTTTGGGGATTCGGATCTATAGAGATAGATCTAAGAGGATGCTTGGCTTGTCCCAGTCCATGTACATAGACACCATAGTCAAAAGATTTGGCATGGAAAATTCCAAAAGAGGTCTCATACCACTGAGACATGGAATTTCTCTTTCTAAGAGTATGTCTCCAAAGACTCTAGAAGAAAGGGCATACATGGATAGAATACCCTATGCGTCTGCTATAGGATCTATCATGTATGCAATGTTATGTACTAGACCTGATATAGCGCATGCTCTAAGTGTTACGAGCAGGTATCAGGCAGATCCAGGTTTGGAACACTGGAAGGCAGTAAAGTGTATCCTTAAGTACTTAAGAAGGACTAAGGATCTTTTACTAGTATATGGAGGAGGTAGCCTCAAGGTTGAAGGCTACACGGACTCAAGTTTCCAGTCTGATCGATGATAGTAAGTCTAACTCAGGGTATGTTTTTACCCTGAATGGAGCAGCAGTAAGCTGGAAGAGTTCCAAGCAAGAGACTACTGCTGACTCGACTACCGAGGCGGAGTATATTGCTGCTTCAGAAGCAGCAAAAGAAGCTGTCTGGATGAAGAAGTTCATCACAGATTTAGGAGTGGTGTTTGGCCATGAAGAGCCAATTTCTTTTTATGCGACAACAACGGGGCGATTGCTCAAGCAAAGGAACCTAGGTCTCATCAGAAGTCTAAGCACGTTCTAAGGAGGTTCCACTTGATCAGAGAGATTGTGGCCCGTGGCGATGTAGCAGTAAAAAGAATTTCATCCGATGATAACATTGCGGATCCACTGACAAAGCCACTGACTCAAATTGTTTTGAGCGACACGAGGTCTGATGGGAATCAGACATGTAGGTGATTGGTTTTAGGTCAAGTGGGAGATTGCTAGTTATAGGTGCCCTGCAAGCCAATTCACGTGAGTGATGGCACTTGTAATTATGTACAAATCTTTTGGTAATATTATAATGGTATTTCTCACTGTATATTCCATGCGTATGTATACTGTGATGTCCATGGGTCTGTGCAATGGGAATTGGATCATGATGAGATCATGATAATGAGCCGATCCTCTTTAAACACAGATCCTAAATATTCCTAGTCATAGGTTACTCAAGAAGGACATTGAGATGACCGGAAAGACCGGTGTGCCATATACCTGTCCATATGATGGAAGCAGCTGGTCTCATAGCTGCTTGTGTGAGACACTAGGGATATGGTGCAGGTGCTTATTGGAGAATGAGTTCACTGAATGATCCGTTCTCGGAATGCTATATGGTTAATGATACCTGATTGTCAGATAGAGATTCCGTAGTCTCAGTTGTGTAACTGGTCCTTAGACTTGAGACACCAAAGATGTCTTGTTTGAGTACTCCATTCTTTGATACTGGATTTATAGGTCTGGATGTTCCAGGTCTAGTATAGCCAGTCATTGGGAATGGTAGCCAACCTTACGAAGGCAATTATGTGTCAATAAAGGATCATCCACTCTCGGTATCGTGAGAGGAATATCCCATATTGTCTTACTCAGGCAAATCCCTGGCCAGGGTCAATTGGATTTAGTGAGAAGGAGTTCTCCGGGAGAATCGATAAGAGTTGACTTTAACAGATTTCATATAGACCTGACAACACCATGCCTAATATATGGTCTCTGGGATAATAGATGGATGAGGGACTACAGGTACACGGTAACTGTGGGCAGACAGGTCCAATGGATTTGATCACTCGTATCGTCTGGGGATTATGTCATAGTGGCCTAGTATGTTCATAATCGATGAGTTGAGTGAATTATTATGGAGATAATAATTCACTAAGTCAGAAGGAGTTCTAACGAGTACAACTCACGGCCAGCTCGATATTGGGCCTAGAGGGTCACACACAAAGGGGGATAACGCGATGAATAGAGGATTGGATAAAAGTTATCCAATAAGCCTTATTTAACCCATTATGGACCTATTGGGTAAGACCCAATAAGCCTTGATAAGGATCCATTAAGGGAGCATACCTAGGATCATGCCACCTCACCCCTCTAGAAGGAGGACAACTCATCATTACCCATCATGACATGATGAGGTGTCCTGAAATGGAGGTTCCTCTTGTCATCATGACATGGTGAGTGTCCCTGCGAGGTGTCCTTGTCATGATACATGACGAGGTGTCCTTGCAAGGTGTCCCTCTTGTCATCATGACATGGTGAGGTGTCCCTGCGAGGTGTCCCTTGTCATGATTACATGACGAGGTGTCCTTGCAAGGTGTCCCTCTTGTCATCATGACATGGTGAGGTGTCCTGGGAGGTGTCCCTTGTCATCATGACATGATGAGGTGTCTCTGATGAGGTGTCCTTTAGGCTCTCTATAAATAGAAGGGGTCTCTTGAAGTTTATGGGCTAGAGCTTGAGAAGAGAACCACCTACTTCATCCCCCCTTCCCGTCTCTCCCTCCTGTGCTCTCCCTAGGCAAGAGGAGAACTGGAGGGCCGAGCCCTCTTATTGTTGCTGCTACTTGCTGCTGTTGGCCGCTGTGTGGCGTTGCACAACTAGGAGGAGTGGCACCACCGGTGTAGGAGGGGTCATCGTCATCGCCGATCATCCACTGTGTGGATACCGCTAGAGGGAGTCTCGCGAGAGCTCCTTCAAACAAGACTAGTTCTGTGCTTCAGGGGATATACGATCTCCCCTAGCTGAGATCGTCTCACCTTATTTGTATGTATGTTTACATGCACCGTACATATAGCCCGATCAAGTACATAGATGGAAATCAATTTTTTTTGTTTTACTTCCGCTGCGCATGTGATGCCCCAGTCGATTTCCACACCACAAAGGTAGGCTAAGTTGAAATCAAACCCTTTCCTAGCCAGCAAACCATAAAGGTAGGCTAAGCCCGAAATCTGAACTATGCCTAGCCAACAAACCACAAAGGCAGGCTAAGTCCAAACTGAACCTCAAAATCTAATCTCTTCCTTAGCCAGCAAACCACAAAGGTATTCTAAGTCCAAGTTAAACCCCAATCTTTGGCCAACAAACCACCAAGGTAGGCCCAAACCCAAGAAGCCAAACCAAAGTCCAAAAACTCCAGCTATTCCATTAAAAAAAGAGAAAGAAGAAAAAAAAGAAAATGGGGCTTAAAATGAGGTTCTCGACGGACTTAAATATGTAGCATCTCATGTATTTGGGGGTAAAAATGTCACAAGACCTGGCTGAGGTGAAAACCCGAAAGGGTGCCTCAGGCAAAAATGGGTAACCCTCAACGTGAAAATCGAAAGGGCACGTTGGAAAAGTTAGAGGGGGCCAGCTCCAGTGAAAACCCGAAAGGGCGCGGGAGTTGGTAAATAAAAAAAAAAGATTCATGTAAGGGAAGTCTCTCTCACCTCATAAGAGGTTGGGATCGAGTTTCCCCACAGATCTTATGATAAAGGGAGATGTAAGAGTTGCCAATGACGAAAGAACCCCTAGGTTCACTTTATAAGTGGCCAAAACAGGGGTCATAACCGAGGCAACGATGATTACGTTTTCCCGCCTTCACAAGAGATGTGAGGAGACTAAGGCCCACCTTGAAAAAGGTGACGAAAGACAATACATCTATCTTGTTGTCGAACTTCGAAAAATGAAATGAGTCCAAAAAAGAAGGAGGGCTAAAAAGAAAGAAAAAAAAGGAAAGATAAGAAGGAGGTAGAGAAAATGTGGAGACAACCTCCATCATTCATATTTCATTTCTCTAGTCAAGAATAGGGCCGAGACAAGCCCTCGGGAGGCCACAAAATGAAATAAGGAATGAATAATGAGAAAAGATAACGCCAAAAAGAAATCTACTAGTCGATGTGCTCAAGGGGAAGGAGGTATCTGCCTCTCCAGTCCATCACCATGGACTTCTTGCAGCAAGCTCATGCTCAAGGGCCGACATTCTCTGATTAATCACCTCCATTTTGGCTGGGCCTTCTTCTCGCCCTCGGCCGCCGCCGCTAAGACCGGCTTCAACTCTGGAGCCTAATTGATGCACGCTCGATTGCCTGCTCCAACAGTCTCATTTCATCCATAAGGACTGCTGAAGATGAAGCTAACCTCTGCCTTTCGGCCTTAACTGCTTCTGCCTCCGTGCGGGTATCGGCAATCTGGCCTTCTAATGCTGATATCATTTCCAAGCGGCAAATCTGTAGGCGAATGGTCTCCCGTGCGATTTTTCATGGAGACGTCAACTTCTCCCACATGGAATCTATAGCAGCCATCCATGGTTCTCGAGGAAGCCCCATCAGATGATATGCCCTAGTGCTTGTCTGCATATGGCCACGCACCTTATCAATGGGGGAGGAAACTCGGCCTCTCGCTGTCCGAATAGACGGACAAATGGCTCAATTAAAAAACTCTCCCTTGCTGCGAACCCGTGGGAACGTCGGGCCATACTATGCCGTGTGGTGAAAGCCAAGCCCCTGCCCGGGGATTGTCTCCCGCTCTGCTAAAACAGGAGGTGCTACCTCTTGAGGAACTGAAAAAGGAAGAAAAATACAGATACATTAGTGTTGATTTGGCAGAATGTATTATGAACAGGCGAAAGAAAAGTCGTTGTTATGTACAGAACGTGCATATTTTTCACACCTGGAGGAACTGAAGTGCCACAATGGGAGGTGCCCCTATGATAGTGCTGCCATCCACCTCCCCCGTGGCAGAACAGGTCGCCCCTGGTGAATAATCAATGCAAACCACAAAACGGATCAGAAACGGCCGTAACCACCCGAGGCGTGAATGATAAAAGATATGCACAAATCGTTCACCTGAAGCCTCGACGCCTACGTCAATTCCTGGAGTAGGTGAGCTCAAAACCATGCCATCCACTGTGGGAACATCTCCTGTGATCGTGCCCCCTGATGAGGGTACAATCTTCATGAATCTGTAGATGCAAGTGGACAAATAAGAATGCAAATTATTGTTAGGCTCATGGATGAG
Organism: Colocasia esculenta; assembly: GCA_014218235.1. NCBI lineage: Eukaryota > Viridiplantae > Streptophyta > Magnoliopsida > Alismatales > Araceae > Colocasia > Colocasia esculenta. The sequence continues at coordinate 20,973 of JACBKR010001490.1, read as the reverse complement.
ATGGTGAAGAAATTGGGGAGGAAAATGTAGTCCAAGTTGTCAATGAAATGAAGCTAGTTACAAGGCAGCTGGAAGAAAGTTGATGGCAAAACAACATCATCTCTATTGGGTCCCTTGTGCCGCACACTCCTTAGACTGATGATGGCGACTGAATGGCAAAGATAAACACGTGCATGACTTGGTGTCCAAGGCGCAAATATTACGACTTTATTTATGGACACAACAGAAATCCTACATATGATGAGAGAGTGCCCAGATGGACATGACATAATTCGTCCTGGCCCAGAGATTTGCCTCCCAATTATTGCATTGGAGAGTTTGCATAATTTAGACATGAGTTGGGCACTCTTATATACAGTCCGAGTACTTGGCACATGTGGGTACATGAGAGAGGAATCAGAGATGTCGCACATGAGATTTCTTGCTTGGTCAGTGACCTCGTTTTTGGGATAGAATCTTATATATTTGAAGCTAATAGAGCTCTTGTACACGTCTGGAGGTGGTTGATGGAGAGGACAATAATGACATGGGTTACTTATATGAGGTATGGTAAAGCCAAGGAAAGGTTGAGAGAGAGCATCCCATGACTTTCAAAATGGTGGAGAATCATTGATGCAAGGAGGGGAGCACCCTCCACCATGCTTTACATGTGCAGGTAAATGTATTATTGTGCATATTTTCTTATTGTGCATATGAATTTCTAACTTATTGGACTTGTTTTGTACATATAGGTATTTCTTTACCCCAGGCATCAATCTAGTGATTCCCTCACAACGATGGTGAGGTACTCCGGGGACAATCAATGTCATCTCAAGATTATCTAGGAACACTGACGAAAGAATAGATGCTATGATGGAGGTACAAACTAACTTAAATGGAATATTAAATACTTTAAAATTACACTTTACAAATTATTTAAAATTACACTTACAACTGTGTATACTTTAGATGGACAGATTTAAATTAAAGTGGACATTCAGAGGATTAGATCTTAGAGAAGCAGTGAACAGAATGAGTCCTGGTGAGAACCTTGCGGCTTAAGCTCATTTTTACTTCATGACAAAGGACAATTCACAACCATTATGTGCTAATTCATTGTAATTTTTTTATGTAGGTGAGTGGTGGGTATGTTAGACTATAAGACTGGTCAAAGAATCCACTTGCAAGAATTGCTATTAGAGTACTCAGTCGACCATTCATCTAGCCAGTGTGAGAGAAATTGGAGCACTTTCTCACTTATTCACACAAAAGTGAGGAAAGGTTGAGTGCAACTAGGCTAGAGAAGCTGGTCTATTGCCATACAATATGCGGTGAAGTTCAAAATGCATTAGAGAAAGACAAAAAGAGTAGCGAGGCAAGGCTAAGACTTTTGCAGGTAGTCATTGGAGCAAACGTTTTGCAGAGAGGGAAGCATTATCACTCCCATTGATGTGATGAGTTGCTTGATGAGGAACACCCACTAAATGTATGGGTGGAAATAAGACAAGAAAGGGATGTTCCAGAATTTGACCCTCGCGATTGCTCATGGACGAAGGAGAATTGGATGGAGTAGAGGCTCGAGATCCAGAGCTTGGGTAAGTGAGGACCACCTCTATTCCTCAGCCACGACACTCAGCTATTTTGCCAGAGACATCTAGAGTGCCTCCCACTCAGCCTGCATTAAGAGAGCTGCAACACAAAAAGAGAGGAGTTCAAAAGCCATAGAGTTAGAAAAAAGAACATATACCAGGCAAAAAAGAGAAAGTGCAGCTACCAATTCGTAGTGATGACACAACACAAGATCCAAATGATGATGATGATGATGGGGCTGCCACTGGGCCACAGGAGTGGCAGGGGATGCAGGATATACTGGGGCCACAGGTTTAGGGCTTACTGAAAGTTATGTACCAGAAACAGAACATTAGGGAGGCGGAGGAGAAGGACAAGGGCATGGTCAAGGGGATATGAAGGACAACAACATCATGCAGCCTATGAGTGGCCACCTGGGAGCCAAACTATAGTTCAGGGTCTACTCATATACTGCATTCAGCCTCCCATTTTACCGTACCAGATATAGTAGCTCACCTCTTGGAGTACAAGGAGGATGGGGACCTTGGCCTTTACAAAACAAGAGCATAGTGAAGCAACAAGTACATACAACCGCTTGGCATATGGTGTCCAGCATCACAATCTGGAGAAAGCTCAAGTCAACAATTTACACCAAGAGGGATTCAATGGATATGCATGATTTAGCAAATTCCCTCTTTGGTTATAGCTATCAAAACCCAAATGATGGTGACTCATCTATGTCTGGAAGTGGATGGAAAGATTATTAGTCTTCTATCAAATGTAAGTTACATTTAACATTTTTTGCTTTATTGTGTTATTCTAGTAGTATTGATTCACATGTCTTAAATTTCATGTTTCATGTACTATGAATGCATGTATAATTGATTTTTGATGCAAATATTAGTTCTTTCAATTTATCAGATTTTTTCTCAATTTTTCTGTTTTTTTCCTGAATTTTTTCCAAAAAAAAAACATTTTTATAGACTGGCCGATCCAGGATCGGCCAGAACTTCCCTTGGATCCGTCGGATCCTGCGATCTGATGATCAGGATCGGATCGAGCCTGGTCGATTCCGATCCCGATTCCGATCCTGCCTTCCATGCTCGGTGGACCCAGTGTCGTCCAAACAGGGCCAGCGGTGGTGACGGTGGCCCTGAGGGCCTTCGTCGGCCATAAGGGAGGTAACCCCTTTTCTTTCTCTTTTTTTTTTTTTTCTCCTTCCTTGCTTCTCTACCTCTCTCTTTGGGGAGGGCCAGGCAAAATCCGGCACAACACCGATAGAACAATGACGAGCTTGTCATCTGACCCGTGACTAAAGACGCGCTTGGGGTCATTGGCGCATTCTGAAGGCAAGGCTGGTGTGTCTTCAGTCATGCCATCAGCTTCAAGTGCATAGACAAGCTCAGGGACGTTATAACCTGTAAATTCTGGTCTAGACATACCTGTTCAACTCTCATAAGACAAGAAACACACTTCACTGGCCACACATTGGCCCAACAACTTGCTAGACCTAATAAAATAGAATCCGGCAAGCCAGGACATCACATTCACAATCTAATGTCTGATTGTGACAATGTTCACAATCTAATGTAATGGCTATGAAGAGTTCATAGTCACTAAATGTAAAAAAAATAGTAATGTTCAACCATCTACTTTTAATATTTTCTAGCCATAATTATTTTGTTATAGTTTCAATTATAATGTCACATTAACAATTTTCTTGCATTTTTATGAAAATTGATTCATTATATACCTTCAGATACATACATTCTATATGGGGGAGCTACCCACATTGGCACCACCTTGCGCCCTAAGCACCTAGGCATCCAAGGACCCCCAAGAATATCTTTGGGTGCTTTGGGTTTGTCATGGCGAATCGGATCGGGCTGATTCGGGCGAATCAGAGCGGATAAGGGGAAACCCGATTCACGATTCGCCTGATTCGGTCCGATTCGCATGTATATATAATATATATAATATATGTATATAATGAATATATATTACATATATATGTATATGTAAGACATATATGCATGCATATATGTAACATATGTATGTTAGATATGAGAATGGGGTGAGGGATTCACATGGTATGACATGGAACTCATACCTTATTTACATTCCATATCATTTAAGTAAATGTTATAATTTGTTGTTTCATTTACTTAAGATATTACGTGTAAATAAGGAAGTACCTCCCCATTTGAATCTAATAAAAATATCAAAAAAATTATATCTCTTACCAAAAAAAGTTAACTCTCCATCGAAGAAGAAAATCGCAATTTCGGTGATTTTTGCGAAATGCTAACTTTTTAATCTCTCATAATTTGGTCTATCTAAAAATTTGATAATTCAAATAAACCATATGGAACACTAAAAATTCAAAGTCCGGTAAAAAAGTCAAACGTGCGCTCTCCTACTGATGAAAGTGTTGACTTTTTTCAATAGGAGAGCGGCTCCCTTAGAGAAGTCACATGCATGTTTGACTTTTTTTACCGAACTTTAGATTTTTAGTATTCCATATGGTTTATTTGAATTATCAAATTTTTAGATAGACCAAATTACGAGAGATTAGAAAGTTAGCATTTAGCTAAAATCACCGAAATCACGATTTTCTTCTTCGATGGGAGAGTTGACTTTTTTTTTGTAAGAGAGATGCTTTTTTTGATATTTTTGTTAGATTCAAATGGGGGGTACTTCTTTATTTACATGTAATATCTTAAGTAAATGAAACAACAAATAAGGTATGAAGAGGAAACCGTGTTCCCCTATGGGTAATATATACACACACATACATAAATATAATATATATAATAATCCTATGCGAATCGGACCGATCGGTCCGATTCCATGCGAATCGAACCGAATCAGGGAGAACCCGATTCGGTCCGAATCACCGATCCATCAAACGCCCTTGACAACTATGGACTGTACCTAGTCATCTCCCAACTGCTAGAAACAACTGCCACTGGTCACTCGTTCAGCCACTTGGGCTGTTGTGCACTCAAGGAGTCACGAAATTGGTAAAGGCCCTCCATGTACACTTATGTGGCTAGGTTCAACTCCCACAAGGGATTTAAAGGGAATTATAAAGAAAGCTTAGTTGGGCTAGTAGTAGTTAGATGTTTCCAATAAAAAAAAAGAATGTCACCACTTTGGCCTTTAATCACCCTCCCAAATTTCCCTCTACTTTTCCCTCACTCCCTTGTGCTGTATCTCTCTCTCTCATTCTATTTCATTGTCTTTACTCTCTTTAACTGTCTTCTTTCTCTCTCTCTCTCTCCTATTCTCTTCCACCCTCTTACACTTTTCCTCTATTCCAATTCCTTCTTCATTTTCTCTCAAACTCTTTTGGTTAGACATAAGTCATGTTGAAGCTAAGCACATAAAAGTGAGTCACCCAAGAGTATGGTTGGCCAAATCGAATTGGCTACCCAACACCCTCTAATTTTCTCTCGTCCTCTTGTTCTCTCTCACTTTCTCTTCCAGTTTATTTCATTCTCTTGCTCTCCTCTTCTCTTCCTCGGTCTTACTCTTTTTTCACTCTATTCTCATTCTCTTTCACTTTCTCTCAACATCTTCTCAATTTGTTGGTTACTCGTGTTGGAGCTAAGCACATGAAAGTGAGTTACCTGTGAGTACAGTTGGCCAAATTGGATCAGTTACCAAACACCCCTCTTTTTCTCAGCTCCTTGTTCTTTCTCACTCTCTCCCAGTCTATTTCATTCTCATCATTCTCTTTAACTATCTTCTTACTCTGTTATTCTCTCCACTCTTCTGTTTCACTCTATTCTTGCTCTCTTTCACTCTGTCTCAGCATCTTCTTTCTCTTCTTTTTTAAACATAAGTAGCTTATCTTGGAGCTATATCATCATCCACCAATTCCTTCTAATTTTCTCTCACCCCTTTATTCTTTCTCACTTTCCCCCAGTCTAGTTCATTTTCTTCACTCTCTTTAACTGTCATCTCAGTCTCTTATTCTCTTCAACCTTCTTACTCTGTCTCTCTATTCTCATTCTCTTTCACTCTCTCTCAACAACTTCTCACTCTTCTGGTTAAACATAAGTAACTCATATTGGAGCTAAGCACATGAAAGTGAGTTACTTGTGAGTATGGTTCCTCTAATTGGATTGGATTGGCCTGGATTTCTGAACCGCTTGATCCCCTGATAAATTCTATATCTTCAGACACTTTCTCATTTTCACTGAAGCCTAGAAAGTTAAATTGAACTTACCAGAGACTTCAGTTGCCCACAAGACTATAGTTCAACTGAATATTACAGATTGTAATACTGTGTTTTTAATGAAAACCCACTATATAAGCAGAATATGCAATGTATATATACTATGAAATACTGAAATAGTGTGGACTCCGGAAACAGTTTGAGCTGAAGTTCAGAAGTAGGAAACTAAAGAAAAAAAATTATGAACATGCAACACACATGGCTAATATATTGCTAATAACTCCTTCAAGACTAATATATGGCTACAATAAAATAATAAAATATGAATTGCTTTTTCAAGACATCATTTTGGCTCCTTCTAAACTGTCTTCGGTATGCTTCTGAAAGGTACATGCTCTGAGGTCATAATGCAAAGCGTTGATATAAAATCTTGGTCATAAAGATGAGTATCTTGGTCATTTTGTTTATGCCACATGGTCCATCTGGTGTGAACTCTTGACCATTGTCTCCATGAAAATAACTGTAATCATTATGAGCCACCTATTGACACCAGAACACACATTTGACTCTAGAAATTCTGTTTGGATGTTTCAACAAACTTGTGGGAGCCATTGTAGGCTAGGCCTAGAAGCATTCCTGCAAACACCAAGAGGTCATTCAGCAGTACAAGTATTCATCTTGAAAACATAGATTGTTCATACACCATTGAATATCTTTTACTATTGCAATTCAGCTGCTGAGCCTAATTGTCACCTTTCCATGTTGGTTTGATCTTTTTTTTTTTTTTCCAACTTTTGGGCATCCAAAGGTCATTCCACATGATGTTGCATTGAAGACGTGGAGTATGTAATTCTTTGTTGCATGGCTCCATACCTTTAGAGTTTGGGATAAGAACTACTGGACAAGATTGGCCATTCAAATCAACTGTACCTAATCACTATCTGAATTTGTCTGACTGGCTCACCTAGGGGTAGTCCCAAAGAGCTTCACCACCTGTTTAAGCTTTTCTATAGCTAAATCCAGCATGAATTCTGTTCTCATACAAGTTAGAATTTTGCCACTCTACTTTCATGTCAGGCTAGATATGCCTCTCCATGAGAGCCTGTTTGTTTTTTAATTACTGATAGAATTTAACTATTAAAGCCAGACAGAAGTGTTTCCTATGTTTGGGGAAAAATCCTCATCCTCTCTTCTCTCCTTTTTACCAAGGACGCATATATTCTCACTGGATTCAAATGCTCTACATTCATTTGTCTTATTCTCTTATGTGGTGGTTGCACTATGTTTGCGGTTGACATTTGGAATGGCTATGTTCATACAGCAAATCAAACAGATGATTGCTGATGTGGACAAAGATGGGAGTGGAGCAATTGATTTTGATGAATTTGTACACATGATGACTGCCAAGATTGGAGAAAGAGACACTCGAGAAGAGTTGACAAAAGCCTTCCGCATTATTGATCATGATAACAATGTAAAATTCAGTTTTCAGATTCACTTTTTGCAAAATTAGAAAATTCTCTTTCTTTCTGTCTCATCATGTTGCCTTCACGCTGGTTTTGCTCCATTTTATTTTTCCAAGTTATCCTTAAGAAGGTTGTTTTTACCTTATTTCTTATTTTCCTTTCTTATAATGTTTTCTTGGTTCTTTCTTCCTTTTTGACAGGGAAAGATCTCTGATGTAGATATTCAACGTGCTGCAAAGGAACTAGGTGAGAATTTCACCCTTCAAGAAATAAGGGAAATGATTGAAGAGGCAGATCGTGATGGTAAGGTTCATTAATCTTTGGATGGAGCTTTTGAATTATCTATAATTGATGATGTCATTTTCTCCCTGGTAATGATAGTTGCATCCAGAGCTACTTGAATATTGGGGTTGGGTTGGGGGAGGGGGGATTGGAGGGGGGGCAGCATGGGAGAAATATGTTACTCAAGTTATCAAATGTTTACATAAAGTATGGAAATTAATTTAAAACTTAATGTATTCAGTTGGAACTTAATATATATCTGTCACTATACTTTTGTGTGAGTGAATAATTTCATTGACTTTATGCATTTTTAATATCTTGTTCAATTCTCAAGTTGTTGAATCAATATGGAGCTTGCATTTTCACTCATCCGCCAACCAGTTTCCCACATTTTGTTTAGCATTGTCTTTGTTGTTCAACCCTTCTGCATGAGATTTCCAAAATCAGCAGCATATTTAGGATTAACCGCTCCAGTCCTGATGGTATTTTAATCCCCTAATCTTAGGGTATAATAATAACTTCCTCAACTTTTTGAGAAAAAAAACCAAAAGGGGTGCTGGACCAAACAGACAGGCAAAAGATAGATTACATATCCAAGCATCCCTTTTATATTTTACCTTTTAACCTCTTGACATATGCCTTGATGGTAGCCTTATTTTCAGGAGAAGACGATATTTCCCCTTGGGATTGTTTAGCTTTCAGCCCCTGTAAGCCAACCTATAAAACTGTCTCTGATCCCTCAAAATCTCAACCTAGTTATGGAAACTGCCCACGTCATTAAAGAATAAACCCGTCAACTGTAATAAAAAAGCCCCTGAAAAAGGTGTTTAACAAACACATGTAATTGTGAGGGATTCTAACTAAATATTTGAAGAGGAGTAGCTGATCCATAGATACAAAAGATTACAGGGTTTGAAAATCAAAATCCCTTCTTATTGGTATGCAGCTTGTGGTCATATCCGTCTCTCTATGATTTAATTGTGCCTGGTTTGTTCAAAGAATGTATTTGTTTCTTTGATGGTTCTAACCAGGAAATGTTGATTGGAGATGTTCAGGTGACGGGGAAGTTAATCTTGACGAGTTTTTGAGGGTGATGAAGAAGACCAACTTCGGTTATTAGGCATCTGCTGTTGTGGGGCGAAGGGTCGGGACTTGCGTCTATGTAATGTTTTGAAACCATCTTCAAACGGATAATACCAGGTCATGTGCGGTGCGACTTGCTCTTGAGTGGGCATTGTTCTTGTGGGGAACACTGCTGCGCTTAGTCTTATCATACAGAAAATGGGAGCTAGCTGTGTCACTTCTACGTTAGAACGCTGTTTATTCGCTATAGCTTTTTTAGAATTTTAAGGAGAGAATTATGTTGGAATACATTTCAAAATGTTTGTTCTATATGACAATTTACAAAGTAACACTAATATAAATTCCTGAAGGATTGAGTGATTAGGTGTTCACCATGTTTTGCAAGTACAAATTTTGGTTCTTTTGGTCGCCTATGTAAGATAGGAACACTTGGAAAGAGAAGCTGGGGGGCGGTTAACCTCCTTCAAACGATATTATGAAGGAATTGAGCCTGAAATAAGTGAAAGGAGATTCAGGGAAATTATTAGTACCTTGATAGTGCGGAAAAGAGTGGGCAGAGGAAACTCCGACAAGGATTCAGAAGGAAGATGGGGATGTGAGCAGCTGCATCTGGTCTATTTATTGAGAAAATCATATTCTCGTATGTAGTCTGAATATCCAGATCTATGTAGAGTCTTTTTTTGCTACAGATTTTAAGGAGAGAACTCTGCTGGAGAAAATCCCATGTCATTTGGTGCAACCAAGGATAAGAAAGGAGGATATCCTTAAAGTGTATTTGATACAAAAGGGGATAAGAGTGGGATAAATTGTTGAAATTTTGTAAAGATTATTATACTTTTTAATTTGGGTTTTATGTTCAAATTTTCCTCTTAGATGAGGTAGATTATCGTCTTGTTCTCTTGTGACTTGTGATTTCGTGCTTGAGCTCGGAGACGCTTTTGCAAGAAAATTGAACTTCTTTAAAAACACAAAAAAAACCATTTATAGATTCACGTGCTCTAAAACTAAAGGGAAACAATCGCAAAGAATTTGCTTTTGATTGGAGTTTGGAGTAAAAACTTTTACACATCTTGGAAACTGCTATGAGATACCCAAACATCGGCCTTAATAAAGTTTAGGCGAGGTAAACATGGGTCTTCGGTCGGTTCTCTTGCTTGATGATGTCTAGGTAGATGGGGCCCACAACGATGTGGCTATCGACGTGGTTGGCGAAGCAGTCCACAGTGGCGTCAAGGGCCATTTTTTGGCACCAATGTCGGCGAGCAGGGCGGTGGCATAGTGAGCGAGCTCAAGGCAGTTGAGGCAGACAGTAAGGAAGAAGACCTAGAAGGACATGGGTTCTTGGGAGCCCTCTTGGATGTACGCGGTGTCGAGGAGGGCGCCCTGGTGGAAGATGGACATGGTGGTGGCACATAGTGGATGGGGACGATGTTGGGGGTGGTGATGTGGACGATGAGGATGAGCTTGACGTTGAAGAGGGGGAGGTGGAGGTGGAAGGAGGAGAGCTTGATGGAGATGAGATGGAACCTTGGGTCCTTGGGCTTGCCTAGGATTAGGGCATTGTTGGTGTCACGCCCTGACTCAGAATATCAGAACGTGAGGCAGTTGCAAGTAAACAGGTACAGAACGTATAATAGACATCAAACCATTGAACAAAGAATAAATACTAAAGCAAATGCATCTTATTAATAATTCCTCAAATGTCTATTACAACCACTAATATCAGAGCTATTCTATAGGATCCAATTACATTGAATAAAAGTAAAAGACTAAACTCAGACTCTAACATAATACTAAGATGCCAGGATACTCTTGACTTCACTCTTGGTCATTCCCGTCCTCATGAGTGTAAGTATCATCCTCGGTCTCACCTGAGAACACATGACAAATAACGCAGGGTGAGCGATAACGCCTAGTAGGACATAAATCTCATGATCAGACATGCTTTAATGATTAATGTATTAAAGAGTGGAGTAACTAATGAAAGAGCGAGAGAGTCAAGTAACGTACGAGATAGCATGATAGCATGTGATTGAAATAGCACAAGTTTCCAATATAGCAGAGCAGGATGACCATAGCACAAATAGCACAATGTATAACAATAGCACAACAAGTATAGTATAGCACTTTGATTGCCATATAGATAGTCGAGATAGATAGCACTTGAGTGTAATGCCAAACACTCTGGTCAATTAACTCTCGCGGGTAAATAGTACTTTTGGGCACACCTCTCAGGACCAGACCGGACCCTTTTATATTGCCAGACATTAGTTATATTGTTTATCTTTAGACAATCAGTCAAATGGCCAATAGAGAGTACCAAGAAATAGATGAGAGTACTAGATGAATAGACGAGATAGTAGAGAGAGTGTGAATAGACGAGCGAGTAGAGTATAGGTGAGAGCTATAGGTCATTGTACATAAAACAACGATTAAAACGGGTGATAGTAACAGTTGCACAACATGCGCGATTGGTGTTGACAGTCAGGTGGAATTCACTACCCTTCCACTGGCCATGTTATGCATAGGTCCAGAGGTCCGGCGTGATTCAAGATAAGAGTGAGAGAGCATTCTAAGGCCGTTTGGATCTTACTAATCTCTAAAGGGTATCATAGGTATTAGGGTACAACCAGCTCGTCGACCATGTGGGAATCCATGGACAGAGGAGTCTTACAGAGGCCTTGAACAAGGATTCACTAGTCCGACAGAAGGAATATCCGACAGAGAGTTTGTCCAAGTCAAGAGAAAGTGTGTATAGAAATAAGTGCTCGATGTTCCAAAGGAATTTTAGAACAGTGGAGCGTCGGTGACTGTATTCCAAAACATCGCGAGAAACGAAGGCAAGTCCATTAAAAATAGGGTAATTTAATATACATTATTGAAATAAATTACCAGATATATATTGAGATTTTTCATGTCAAGTTAAGTCATAATAGATGGTTACAAGTATGTGCATATGATAAAGAAAATCATAGATGTGAAGAGATCAAGTGTATGGTTTTTAATTAACTAATACATAACCAAGTTTAACAGCATCGTTTACTGTGTTTAGGACAGTTAACAGGTTATATGGTCACTGTAGAAAGTCAAGATTAGCAAAAATATAGGGTTTATGCACAAAAATCCAGAAGGCGACGTACCCCTATAAGGATCGCGACAGGGTACCTTCAGAACGCGACAGAGCCTTTCAAAGGTCGCGACGGGTTTCGGTCCTGTCGCGTTCAGAACGCGACATTGTTCTGGTCGCGATCAACCCCTGAGAATGCGGCCTATCGGGCCGTCACGTTCTCAGGTTCTGCGCCTGAGTCAAAACAGGAAAGGATTGCCTTGGATTGTGGTCCAGGCTTTCCATATTTTGATACAGGGTAGATTAAAAATTGATATCTCGATGTACAGTTGATCAAAAAATGCAAAATCACTTTGAAACGAATCTAGACATTCGAGAATACACACAGTAAATAGGAATTTGCAAATAGTCATGGTCTTGACAGGTTTTAAACATGAACATACACGAAGAACACAAAACAATGTACAATGAAGGTAAAAGAATTAATTCGAGCAGTATACTAGATGAAAATTAGGGATTTCGTTGGCAAAAGTTTCCTGACATCGAGCAGTATCTCCAGTAAAATTTTCATGGCATGGGATTGAGTGTACATGGAGATCTAGATTTATATGAGGGTTCAGGGTCAAGGTGATAGCATAACTTTAATAATAAAGATCAAATGATAGGGTCGATGAAAATTAGAGCAAGAAGTGGGCTTTTGTTCCTGATGTTTGGAACATCCTACAGATGAATTTAATTGAGTTTAGCTTGTTAGAATGCCTACCTTTCGGTCGTTTTGTCTTTTAGGGCTTAGAACTCGAAGAACAAAGGTTGGATCTTGTGCAAGCCTTCTCCCCACAAATTCTCCCTTCCTTTGGCCTCTCCTCCACGTCCAGCAAGCCTTAGCAACGCATTAGGGCCGGCCATGGAGAGGTTGGGGTGTATTTAAGCTTCCATTGTTTCCAATTCCTACTACTACTCTAATTCCTATTTAATTCAGAGTTTTCCTTATTTCTATCCACCTTCCAAGCTTTCCAACTCTTATTGGGTTAGGTTGGGTTTCAAATCGTGCCTAGCCAATTTGGGTAGGGTTAGGAGTCCAATTCCAACACTTATTAGCTATTTTAATGATTTAATAGCTTTTTTCAATTTAGGAAATATTAAAGCTACGAATTTAGGATATTTTCCTATTTTTCTCTTTTAAAAATTCCAATTTTGCCCAATAACTTTTACATGATCAATTTAGCAAATCCCATTACTCCTTTTTGTTTAATGAGTTTTAATTAATTCATTTTCTTTAATTTTTTTAATTTATTTATTTATTAAAATACAGGGTTGCTACATCCCCCCCTCTTAAAAAAATTTGGTCCCAAAGTTCATATGACCATCATGAAGAGAATGTCTTACCGAAAAGATCGGGGTAATTTCGCCTGATGATTCCTTCAGGTTCCCATGTGGCTTCTTCTACTCCACGGTTATTTCACAGAACTTTAACCACATGAATCAGATGGTTCTTGAGTTGTTGCACCTTCCGTTCTAGTATCTTGACTGGCTTCTCCTCATATGTCATGTCTTTGTTTAGCACCAATTTCTCGTGGCGAATGATGTGAGTTGGATCTTACACATATTTCCTTAACATAGAGACATGAAACACATTGTGTACACATGCCAAATTCAGTGGCAACGCCAGCTGGTAAGCAACCTCGCCAACCCTTTCAAGCACTTCAAAAGGGCCGATGAATCTAAGACTTAGCTTTCCTTTAACACCAAACCTTTGAATGCCACGGGTAGGAGATACCTTTAAAAGCACATGATCTTCTACTTGAAATTCTAGATCTCTCCTTCTCTTGTCAGCATAGCTCTTTTGTCTAGACTGAGCAATCTTGAGCCGATCTCGGATCACCTGTATATCTCTGGTTGTATTTTGTACCATGTCCGGGCCTAGCCATTGATGTTCTCCAACTTCATTCCAGTATGCAGGAGATCTACAGTTTCTACCATAGAGTGCTTCGAACGGTGCCATTTTAATACTCGCCTGGTAACTGTTGTTGTAGGCGAACTCAATCAAGGATAAGTGCTCATTCCAGTAGCCTCGAAAGTCTATAGTGCAGGCTCTTAACATGTCTTCTACTATCTGATTGGTTCTCTCAGTCTGCCCATCAATCTGCGGGTGAAAAACGGTACTAAAATTGAGCTTAGTACCAAGTGCAGTCTGCAGTCCCTTCCAGAAATGAGACGTGAATCTAGGATCTCGATCTGAGACAATGGATGATGGAACTCCATGCAGTCTCATGATCTCTTTGACATATAGAGCGGCTAACACCTCTACAGACCACTTACTCTTTATAGGTAGAAGTGTGCAGATTTGGTTAGTCGGTCGACAATGACCCATATGGCATCAGGTCCACCACGAGTCTTGGGTAAACCCATGATGAAGTCCATGCCTATACTTTCCCATTTCCACTTCAGAATATCTAATGGTCTTAGCACGTCAGCAGGGCGTCTATGTTCTGCTTTTACCTGTTGGCAAGTAAGACAATGAGTAGCATGTTCAACTACCTCTCTCTTCATGTTTGACCACCAAAATGTTCTTTTCCTGTCTTGATACATTTTGGTACCTCCAGGATGAATAGTATACTTCGTCTGGTGAGCTTCATCCATTAACTTCCTCTTCAGTTCTTTATTGTCTGGGATGCATATTCTTCCTTGGAATACAAGCCTTCCATCCTCGGTCATAGCAAAATCAGGCCTTTCATCTAACGTTTCCTTGACACGAACCAAGAATGGATCGCTGTCCTGTTGTACTTTGATCTCTTCCAGCATGTCAGATTGAATCTTGATATTGGCAACCAAGACTTGATCATCCCTATGTTCAATGTTCAAGTCTTGCGAATTGCTCTAGTAGTTGCATCTCGCCAAGAACTAGACTCGATAAAGATGCCATCGACTTTCTACTAAGAGCATCAGCCACAATATTCCCTTGCCTAGATGGTACTGGATGTTGAAGTCGAAATCCTTCAAGTATTCAAGCCATCTTCTCTGCCTCATGTTAAGTTCCTTCTGAGAGAATAAATACTTTAAGCTCTTATGGTCTGAATAGGCAGTAAACTGCTCGCCATATAAATAATCTCTCCAGATTTTCAAATCGAAGACCACGACAGCCAACTCTAGATCGTGCACAGGGTAGTTGACTTCATGCATCTTCATTGTCTTGAAGAGAGGCAATGACTTTCTCCTCTATATCCATACACAGCCTAGCCAATTTCTAAGGTATCAGTATAGACAAAGAAACCTTCTCCCTCTATGGAAGAGTAAGAACAGGAGTAGAGGTCAGACATTCTTTTAGAGTTTGTAAATTTTTCTCACACTCGTTACTCCAGGAGTAGGGATTCTCCTTTCGTGTAAGGCGCGTGAGAGGAACGGCGATCTTGGAGAAGTCCTTTATGAACCGCCTGTAGTAGCTAGCCAGTCCTAAGAAGCTTCTAATTTCTGTGATATTGGTTGGTCTCTCCCATTTGAGTATGGCTTCGACTTTGGATGGATCAACAGATATGCCGTCCTTGGAGATGACATGGCCCAAGAAGGACACTTCTTCGAGCCAGAATTCGCACTTGCTCAGCTTTGCATATAACTTGTTGTCTCGCAAGACTTGCAGTGCTATTCTTAGATGTTCTTCATGTTCTTTTTTGGTCTTTGAATATATGAGGATATTATCGATGAAGACGACCACGAACTTGTCAAGGTATGGTCGGTATATGCTGTTCATGAGTTGCATAAAGGCTGCAGGAGCATTGGTCAGACCAAAAGGCATAACAATAAATTCATAGTGTCCATACCTGCTCCTGAAAGCTGTTTTGAAAATATCGTCATCCTTGATCCTCATTTGATGATAACCTGACCGGAGGTCAATCTTGGAGAAATATTGAGCTCCAGATATCTGGTCGAATAGTTCATCGACTCGGGGCAATGGGTACTTGTTCTTGATGGTTAGCTGATTGAGTTGTCGATAGTCTATACACAGCCTCATAGATCCATCTTTCTTTTTAACGAACAGAACATGTGCTCCCCAGGGGGAAGTACTTGGTCTGATGAACCCTTTCTCTAACAGCTCCATCAGTTGTGCCTTCAGTTCCTTTAATTCGGCAGGTGACATCCGATACGATTGACGCGATACCGGGGCAGCTCTAGGGATTAGCTCAATGGCAAAGTTGACATCACATTCCGGGAGAATCCCTGGTAGATCTTCGGGAAACATATATGGGTAATCCTGGACAATGTGTATGTCTTCTATCTTCGACCCCTTCTTTTCAACTATCACGGCCGCAAGGAAAGTGAAGCAACCTTTCCTTATCATATTGTGGGCCTTTATGGCAGA
The DNA here is from genome assembly GCA_014218235.1 of Colocasia esculenta. Taxonomy (NCBI): domain Eukaryota; kingdom Viridiplantae; phylum Streptophyta; class Magnoliopsida; order Alismatales; family Araceae; genus Colocasia; species Colocasia esculenta. The sequence continues at coordinate 4,990 of JACBKR010001490.1, read as the reverse complement.
GACTAGAGACATCCGTCTCTTATGTCTAATCCCTGTGAATGACAACTTAGGGATTTCACTAAAAGTAACTTTCCCTTTCTTACAGTGCCCCATAAGTGGACAACCAGTCGGCTCCCAGAATTACGTCATAGCCTTCCATGGTATACACACCAGGTCGACTTTTAGGTTATGTTCTCCGATCATTACATCAGCAGATGGAAAGTATTTGTTCAATCTCTCTTTCTCTCCCAGTGGTGTTGTGACAGAGAATTCATACCCCATAGATATAAGTTTAGCATTCAGAGTATCAGTAAAGTTTGAGATATGAATGAATGAGTTGCTCCAGTATCAAATAAAACAAATGCTGATAGAGAGAAAACTTGTAGGGTACCTTCTACCACGCCACCTTCCTCACCCGGCTCTTCATCATGCAGGGCTTGCAGTCTTCCCTGTTTCTTAGGCACATTAGTGCGCCTCTCATTCTCCTTCAGCAGCGGGCACTCAGGGATACGGTGCTCGCAGCTTCCACAACGCACACACACGCCGACTTTCCTCCAGCATTCATCAGCTGTGTGACCTGGCTTGTCACAATGCTTGCAATTGCTTTTCGCTGGAGTGTTGGGAACGAAGACCTTGAGTTTCCTTTCCTGGCTGGGTCCTTCCGTGATGCTGAAAGGATGCTTTTTGCCGTTAGTTGGCTTGGCAGATGTCAGACCAGGTGTTAGTTCTTTCTTCATGAACTTCCCCTTGATACGGTCGGTGAAATCTGTAGCATCTTCTAGTAGTGTGCTTTCTTCACCATCTCGACATATGTCTGAATGTCGAGGGGGCCAGTTGAGTAATGTATTGCGGCCTAAGTCCATTGAGAAAGCGCTTAGCCTTCATCCTTTCGGTGTTCACCAAGTGCTCAACATATCTGCCAGTCTAGAAAACTGGGCTTCATCAGCTACAGACAGACTCCTCTGTTTAAGAGCAGCAAACTCCGCAACCCTCTTCTCTTGGACACGCTCTGAGAAGTACTTGGAGTTAAATGCCTCTTTGAATTCCGCAAAGTAAACTGACCATTAGCCCTGGTCGCTTCCAATGACTCCCACAAGAGCAGGCGTCCTTCTCAAGTTGAAAGGCAACTAGTAGCAGCTTGTCTCCCGCTGCACATTGCATGATATGGAAAATCCTTTCCGTCTCCTTCAGCCAGTGCTCGGCCTCGTCTGGATCCGTGGAACCACTGAACCTAGGTGGGTTCAAACTCCTGAAGTTACGATGCAGCTCGCCTGCACCGCCATGATTCCCTCCGCCTTGTGCAGCTTGTAGAAGCGCACGATTGAGTTCTTGGATAGTTTGTTGCATGCCCCTCATCTGAGCACGTTCAACAGTCATCTTAGTTGCTTAAGTTCCTATAAAAGTAACTTGTTATTATGATATTGATGTGAACTTTAATTTGTGTGTGTATGGGTACATTTTAACTGGTTACCCTTGGTTCTAACCACAACTCATGTAGGTAGGGTAACTAACTCTAGTCGAGGCTGGTCAACCTAGATCATCCTATACTTAAGAACAACCTAGGCTCTGATACCACAAAACTGTCACGGCCCGACGCGGAATATCGGAACGTGAGGCAGTTGTAAGTAAACGGGTACAGAGCGTATAATAGACATCAAACTATTGAACAAAGAATAAATACTAAAGCAAATGCATCTCATTAATAATTCCTCAAATGTCTGTTACAACCACTAATATCGGAGCCATTCTATAGGGCCCAATTACATTGAATAAAAGTAAAAGACTAAACTCAGACTCTAACATAATACTAAGACGCCAAGGTACTCTTGACTTCACTCTTAGTCATTCCCGTCCTCATGAGTGTAAGTATCATCCTGGATCTCACCTGAGAACACATGACAAATAACACAGGGTGAGTGATAACGCCCAGTAGGACATAAATCTCATGATCAGGCATGCTTTAAATGATTAATGTATTAAAGAGCAGAGTAACTAATGAAAGAGAGCGAGAGAGTCAAGTAACGTACGAGATAGCACGATAGCATGTGATTGAAATAACACAAGTTTCCAAATATAGCATAGAGCAGGATGACCATAGCACAAATAGCACAATGTATAACAATAGCACAACGAGTATAGTATAGCACTTTGATTGCCATATAGATAGTCGAGATAGATAGCACTTGAGTGTAATGCCAAACACTCTAGTCAATTAACTCTCGCGGGTAAATAGTACTTTTGGGCGCACCTCTCAGGACCAGACCAGGCCCTTTTATATTGCCAGACATTAGTTATATTATTTATCTTTAGACAATCAGTCAAATGGCCAATAGAGAGTACCAAGAAATAGATGAGAGTACTAGATGAATAGACGAGATAATAGAGAGAGTGTGAATAGACGAGCGAGCAGAGTATAGGTGAGAGCTATAGGTCATTGCACATAAAACAACGATTAAAACAGGTGATAGTAACAGTTGCACAACATGCGCGATTGGTGTTGACAATCAGGTGGAATTCACTACCCTTCCACTGGCCATGTTATGCATAGGTCCAGAGGTCCGGCGTGATTCAAGATAAGAGTGAGAGAGCATTCTAAGGCCGTTTGGATCTTACTGATCCCTAAAGGGTATCATAGGTATTAGGGTACAACCAGCTCGTCGACCATGTGGGAATCTATGGACAGAGGAGTCTTATGGAGGCCTTGAACAAGGATTCACTAGTCCGACAGAAGGAATATCCGACAGAGAGTTTGTCCAAGTCAAGAGAAAGTGTGTATAGAAACAAGTGCTCGATGTTCCAGAGGAATTCTAGAACAGTGGAGCGTCGGTGACTGTATTCCCAAAACATCGCGAGAAACGAAGGCAAGTCCATTAAAAATAGGGCAATAATATACATTATTGAAATAAATTACCAGATATATATTGAGATTTTTCATGTCAAGTTAAGTCATAATGGATGGTTACAAGTATGTGCAATGATAAAGAAAATAGATGTGAAGAGATCAAGTGTATGGTATGGTTTAATTAACTAATACATAACCAAGTTTAACAGCATCTTTTATTGTGTTTAGGACAGTTAACAGGTTATATGGTCACTGTAGAAAGTCAAGATTAGCAAAAATATAGGGTTTATGCACAAAAATCCAGAAGGCGACGTACCCCTATAAGGATCGCGACAGGGTACCTTCAGAACGCGACAGAGCCTTTCAAAGGTCGCGACGGGTTGGTCAGAACAGATGGCCAGAACGCAACGCCAGGTCCTGTCGCGTTCAGAACGCAACAGTGTTTTAGTCGCGATCAGCCCCTGAAAACGCGGCCTATCGGGCCGTCGCGTTCTCAGGTTCTGCGCCTGAGTTAGAACAGGAAAAGGATTGCCTTGGATTGCGGTCTAGGCTTTCCATGTTTTGATACAGGGTAGATTAAAAATTGATATCTCGATGTATAGTTGATCAATAAATGCAAAACCACTTTGAAACAAATCTAGACATGCGAGAATACACACATTAAATAGAAATTTGCAAATAGTCATGGTCTTGACAGGTTTTAAACATGAACATGCACGAAGAACACAGAATAGTGTACAGTGAAGGTAAAAGAATTAATTCGAGCAGTATACTAGATGAAAATTGGGGATTTCAGTTGCAAAAGTTTCTTGACATTGAGCAGTATCTCCAGTAAAATTTTCATGGCATGGGATTGAGTGTACATGGAGATCTAGATTTAATATGAGGGTTCAAGGTCAAGGTGATAGCAGAACTTCAATAATAAAGATCAAATGATAGGGTCGATGAAAATTAGAACAACAAGAGGACTTTTGTTTCTGATGTTTAGAACATCCTACAAACGAATTTAATTGAGTTTAGCTTGTGAGAATGCCTACCTTTCAGTCGTTTTGTCTTCTAGGGCTTAGAACTCAAAGAACAAAGGTTGGATCTTGTGTAAGCCTTCTCCCCACGAATTCTCCTTCCTTTAGCCTCTCCTTCACATCCAGCAAGCCTCAACAACGCATTAGGGCCGGCCATGGAGAGGTTGGGATGTATTAAGCTTCCTTGTTTCCAATTCCTACTACTACTCTAATTCCTATTTAATTCAGAGTTTTCCTTATTTCTATCCACCTTCCAAGCTTTCCAACTCCTAATTGGGTTAGGTTGAGTTGCAAATTCGTGCCTAGCCAATTGGGTAGGGTTAGGAGTCCAATTCCAACACTTATTAACTATTTTAATGGTTTATAGCTCTTTCAATTTAGGAAATATTAAGCTACGAATTTAAGATATTTTCCTATGATTCATCTTTTAAAAATCCCAAATTTTGCCCAATAACTTTTACATGATCCATTTAGCAAAACCATTACTTCTTTTTGTTTAATGGTTTTAAATTATTCATTTTATTTATTTTTGATTTATTTATTTATTAAAATACTGGTTGCTACAGTTGACTCCATGGTCGGGCTTCAACTAGGGTGGAGATCTAGCTCCACTTCGGCATGGCTGGACGGAGTGTGGTAGCGACACGGGAGGAGGATTCAAGGACGGGCTAGAGAGGAAAGATGATGGAGTCATGTCAGGGCTTAAGGTATGAAGGGGCTAGAACACTGGAAGGGGGGGGGGGGAGGGGATGTTGCCCAGGTAGCAAGCCCAGACGGGGGGGGGGGGGGGTGGTGAATGGATTGCTAAAAACTTCTTTTAGAATATTCTGTAAATAAAAATGCTTTGACAGAAGACAGTAAGTTCGATGGTTAGAGTTAGTGTAAAGCAAAGACACAATAAAATCACACACACACAAACAACAAGAATTTATCCTGGTTGAGATCTCCTATCACAAGGAGTCCTACGTCCAGTCCCCAAGCAATAACTTGAGATTTCACTAAACAGGGTTACAGTCCCCCTTAAGGACACTTACACATCCAGCCGAGCTGGCTTCTCTCTCTACCCGAAGAGGCACAGAACCACCTGTTGCAACAGGTCTTCCTTCTTACCGAAGGGAACAATCACCCACTCCACAGCAGGTCTTCT